>JXCR01072652.1:123352-142438 GCA_002079205.1 Phalaenopsis hybrid cultivar
AAAAAAAAAAAAAAAAAAAAAAAAAAAAAAAAAAAAAAAAAAAAAAAAAAGAGGACTTGTATATGTTTACGTGTCTAGCATATAAATGAACATGGTTTTGTTTGAGAACAAGTGATTTATAAGGCTTCACCTTTAAACATATAAGTCTTAAGGAAATTTCTTATTGTTGTCACCAATGTTTGGTGTCACATGTATAGGGTGTCTGCTCGAGTGGCTCGAAATGATCCGCTGCTCATTCATAGCGTCTCGAAGCTCAAGACATCCATTTGAGACCTCTGGTACGTGTTCGGGGCACAAAACCAGGATCTGCAAAGATTCAACATTTCCCAGAAGAATCTGACATTAAGTAGGCATACTCATGACATTAGACATGTTTGATCCCAATGTTTAGAGGTCCCTCTGTATCCATTCAAAGCCTCCCTGAGGTCAAGAGAAGTCACAGAGCCTCCACTCTGAGACATAAGGTGGTGTTAGTCTCCTCTGCGAGAAAATTCACCGTAAGGTGGTGTCAGCATCCACTTCGGACGTTTTTTACGTCTATTTTGATGTTAAGAGACCAAACTTCATCCATTCATACTCTTCTGAATCCAAAGGTAGTCGTTAGAATTCCCTATGTGCATTTTCGAGAAATTTGGGTCCGGACCGATTTTACCTCAGCGGGGGTGTGGGACGCCTGTCGGCACCAAAAATCACAGTTTGAAACTCCTAAAATTCTCATTTCTGAGTCAAGGGGTCGTATTCTAGCAAAACATAACTTCCGTGGCTTCCAGATCGATAAGGACCTTCATACAGCCAATCGGACAAAAATTAAGGTTTGGAACATCATATTCGCACCGTGGTTCGGGGCGACCATTAGCGACATTCCCGATAAATGACCACTAAAAATACATATTTTTGAAGTTAATGGGTTATATTTTCATCTTGCTCGGTTCCCCATAGCTCGCATATCAAAGAAATCCTCCGCCAAATGTTATACACAAAAATCAGGTTTTTCGGGGCTAGAGCCTTGGCGTCAGCCCCGGGCGCCTAGATGCTTAAAATGTCTCTATTCCAGAGCCTCCAAATTGACCCCGTGGAAGTTCTGCACCAATTTCTGGCACCTAAGTTATATGTATATTATGAACCACATATAGGTAGCAGATGAAACATAAATGTATGAAATTGATACTCACATATTATATATATATATATATATATATATATATATATATATATATATATATATATATANACACAAAAAGAAAATTTGTTGTATGTTCATGCCACATTACTGTATTTATTATGAGTGCAAACAACAACAACAAAATGAAGCCTTTATCACACTAAGTGGGATCGGCTACATGAATCATTTTTCTCCATTGCATCTTATTAAGTGTCATATTTTCATTTAATTTTTATAGATTAAGATCATTTTTATACAATATGCCAAAGTTTTTTTTAGGTCTACCTCTATCTTTCTTTATATAAGTCAAATATAAAACATTTATTCTTCGAACTCGATCATCATATGGTCGAAGTTTAATGTGACCAAACCATCTAAGATGACTCTCTCTAGTCTTACCCACCATTAACGCTACACCAACCCTATGAAGAATATATTCATTTCACATTTTGTCTAAGTGTCAAGTCATTCATCCACTAACCATTCTCATCTCTATTGCATTTAACTTTGTTTTATGTTTCTCTTTTAAATGATAACATTCTACGTCGTAGAGCATTGTAGGTCTTACCACCATGAAGTGGTACTTTTCCTTCACACAATAGACCGGATGCATTCCTCCACTTCAACAAACCAACTTTAATTCTACTAAAAACATATCCAACTATACCACCATCACTTTGAACAAAAGACCTGAGATATTTGAAACATTCACACTTTCAATGATTTGATCACCCACAGTTACAACTCTGCCGCTAGATCTAATTCAACTAAAATTATATTCAATACTGCCAGTTTTAGATCTACTCAAACAAAGGCATTTAGGACCTAATGTAGACCTCCATAATTCATTTTTTTTCATGAACTCTTTCTTTGGTCTCATCCATAAAAAGCATATCATCAATGAAAAACATACACTATGGAACATTTTCCTATAAATATACAGTAAGAGCATCCATAACTAAAACAAAAAAATATAGGCTTAAAGTCGATCCCTGATTTAATCTAACTAAAATAGAAAAATACTTGGTCAATCCTTCTTTTGCTCAAACACAAGTAACAATTCTATTATAGATATCCTTACTGACTTGAATGTAAGTCATCATATTGACAACGACTTTATATATGCTTAAAAATACGAGAATTTGATACTGTTGCTAGAATATTTAAGTCCCTAGCAATGGCGCCAAAACTTGACAACGGTTATAGATTTGATAAAAATGTGTATAAAATATTCAATAATTGCAAAGTCACACTTATCAATGCAAGTATACGTATCGCTCAAGTAATACAGAGCTCTAATGGAGTTCTGGATATCGATCCCACAGGGAGTAATACTAGAGGCTACGAACTAGGATTTAGAAAATCAATACTTAATCACAACAATACAGGTTCAAATTGCTTATTTGTCAACTAATAAGCAATTGAAATAAATATGTAATTTTAACAAAATCTTAATTAACTAATTCTACTAATAAAATTTCTAATGTGAAATTTAATATATAAGAAAGCATATTTCTCCTTGTCAAGAAATTAAAGTGAATTAGTTCAAATTGTATTGTGACAAATAGGAGCATACATATTCTTTACCATTTGGTCTAGACATAAAGAACATTGACTAATCCTATGCTTGGTTACTGAATCTGTGGCTAGGCTGGGAGGATACCGACTCTCACTTCGGAGCTCCCACGTTCCCGCCTAAGGGGAGGCTAGGCTGGGAGGATACCGGCTCTCACTTCGGAGCTCCCACGTTCCCCTCACCTGAGGGCTCGTAGCTAGGCTGGGAGGATACCGGCTCTCACTTCGGAGCTCCCACGTTCCCCTTGCCTGAGGGCTGACTAGGCTGGGAGGATACCGGCTCTCACTTCGGAGCTCCCATGTTCCCCTCGCCTGAGGGCTATTAGGCTGGGAGGATACCGGCTCTCACTTCGGAGCTCCCACGTTCCCCTCGCCTGAGGGCTAAAAGCTGGGAGGATACCGGCTCTCACTTCGGAGCTCCCACGTTCCCCTCACCTGAGGGCTAACATGTCTGGGAGGATACCGGCTCTCACTTCGGAGCTCCCACGTTCCCCTCACCTGAGGGCTAACATCAGAGGATACCGGCTCTCACTTTGGAGCTCCCACGTTCCCCTCACCTGAGGGCTAACATCTACATTTCAGCACCCAAACAATAGGACAGAATTGAGGATTTTAGTCTATCATTCTAAAATCTCTAATTCTACGCCCGATAATTTTATTTCCCGATTTATTTGCACCCAATTTTCAAGGACTTTAACCTCTCTAAATCTTCGATGTAATCTTTATTTTAGTTGTAAAACTAAACATATTTTAACAAATCAATTGGTCATTTTGAAAGTAAATTAAGATCAAAGTGAAAAGATCATCACAACTTCTTTAACATTCTCATGGCTCAACCAATTCAAATCACCTTTTCATAAAATTCAAAGCAAACTAACAAGTTCTTTAACATTCTCATGGCACAACCAATTCAAATCACCATTTCACAAAATCTCAAGACAAGGGAGAAAACAGAGAACTACTCAAAACTCATGGAGAATATACGACAAAACTTAGAACTTAAATATAAAAGCAAAGTCATACAAACTTCAATAAGTAAATATCACTTATCTCTAATTCCTACACAAGCAAACTCCTCAAAGTTCCTCTGAATCTCTTCCTTTCTTTACAACACACAGAATTCTTCTTCGAAGCGGCAAGGGAGAAGAAATCTCTCACTTTCTCTCCACTCTTACAATTTCTCGAAGAATTCCTCACAATTATACAAAAAAATCTCTCACTTTCCCTCCACTCTTACAATCTCTCAAAGAATTCCTCACAATCTAACCGCACTTTCCCTCCACTCTTACAATCTCTCGAAGAATTCATCACAATACTAACTCTAAACTCTACAAACAACAAAAACTCAGCGGGCACCACCATGGGGCTCTGCTTTTTTTTCCGGCCCAAATGTTTCTCTTAAAGTTGTAGAAGAGTTTTCTAAGAGTTACCTAAGCGTCCTTTCAAAAATCGTTCACATTCAATACACCTGTTAAGTGAATCGTCGTTCTTGCCGTCGGTGGCCTCGATGGTGCTGTCGGCGGCCTTCTAGAATATTTGATTCTGGACTCTCAGAAAAACCCGCGGTCGGCGCCGTTGGGCTCGCCGTCAGCGCCCTAGTTCAAATCTTCATATTTTGGTCTTTTTTGCTCTAAATTCGCTCTTTTTTGCATATTTTTGCTCCAATGACCATAATTCAACATACCTGCAACAAAATATCAAAAATATCATTCTTTAAAGTGCAATATCATCAATAATAATATAAAATAGGTATGAAAATCTCAGCAAAGTTTTCCTTGGTCACATATCAATACCTTTCTTTTCTAGTATTCTCCAAAGAACTTCTCTTGGAACCTTATCATAAGGTTTTGCTAAGTCATTAAAAACCATATATGTAGATCCTTCTTAATCTCTCTTACTTCTCCACCATACCTCTCAATAAATGTATAACTGTCATAGTGGATTGATTATGAAAAATATTTGTATCACATCTTAACCTATGTTCAATTACTCTCTCTCATAATTTTAATGTATAACATATTAACTTAATTCCTCTATAATTTGCACACTCTTGTGCATCCCCTTTATTCTTAAAATTGGGAACCAAAATACTTTTCCTCCACTTCTTAGGCATCTTTTTAGTTTTTAAAAAAATATTAAAGAATTTAGTAAACCAAGGAACTCCCAAATTTGATCCTAAGTATTTCCACACTTTAATTAGGACGTCACCAGGCCCTACTGATTTTTCATATTTAGTTCTCTCTAAATCCTTCTCAACTTCCTTTTTATCAATGCGACTGTGGAAACAAAAAAAAAATTCTTATTAACAATATTACGATAACTAAGCTCGAACTTATTTTCAAAAAGTTCATTGAATAGTGTATCAAAATATCTTGCCCACCTATCTTGAATATCTTCCTCTAAGAAAATCACTTTTTGATATTCATTTTTGATACTTTACTTGAATTATATCGTTAATTTTCTTTTCTCTTTGTTTGACTACTTTATACGTATATTCTCTTACCCTTTTTAGTGTCTATTTTATTATAAAGACCACTAAAAGTACGATTCTTAAAGTCACAAACGATTTTATTAGACTCCCTATGGGCTAACTTATATTCATTTTGGAATTACTCATAAGATATTTTCCGCCATTTTTAATATCATTTATATTAATTCTTCTTACACATATAAATTTTTTTTAAAACTTATATCTAAACCTACTTGAGAAACATAAACATATATAATATTAAAAATCCTAGTATCAATAATAATCTTTTAAGGCTATAATTTTATTTCCAATTCTATTAATCTTCCTAACATTATTTTTCATGCTCTTTTCTATAATTACAGCTTCACTATTTCTAGTGCGACTATTGCATGAATACCGATGTTAAAACCTAAGATATCAATCTCCTTATTATTTTCCTTAACCCAATTAGGTTCATGAATGCATAAGATATTTATTTTCTTATGAATCATAATATTAACTAATTATATTAATTTACCTGTGAAAGTAACTATATTCCTATGTTCTATTATTATATTAGTTTCATGAACTAATTTTTTTGTCCGCAAGATCCGTCCATAATGTCGAAACCATTTTTTATTTGACACTACACATGGGTCTTGGTGTAGCGACCTTTGCATATTTTTCACTATATTCAGGTCCCGTTTGGGGCAACTTATTTGGTGCGGTTGTGTTTCGAAAATGCATCAGGTTTGTTTGGGTAAACCACTTTTTGGTAACTTATGTATTTTGAAAACGTTGAAAACAATATTTTTACGGTGACAACTTTCTGGATACGGTCTGATTTTTCCAAAAAAATAAAAATTTGTAATAGCCACCGACATATTTTTTTTAACCAGTTTATCAACAGATTATTAAATAAGCTACAACTACCCCAAACAGACCCTCAGTCTACACATCACATCACTTTCAGGGGACACCCTAACAATTACACACTAATTTAAAAGATTCATGTCATGATTTTTCGAGAAAAATTTGCACAGACTGTTGACTACCTAACATAACCTTTAACTTTTTTGCATTCGAGACTCGAGATCCGATAATAAAATTGTTATCAATGAATTTATTATGTGTGCTACAAAATTATTTATGGTGACTAAAATTTTCAAATGCTCATCTCAATTCAGTAAATATTCATAAACTTTAATTCCAGTTTTAAAATATATATGAAAAATAAAATATCTTACAAAAAAATATTTTACGGAAATAGAGTTCCAACTGATTTGAAGATTTCTAAGAACCTTCGAAAGCTGGGTAGAATTGTAAGAGGACAAGGAAAATAGATGGAAGAGGATAATTAATGTGCCCAATTAAATTTTTTAAGCAAAATAAATAATTTGAAAAATATAATTTGAAACATAGATGAAGTTTAGGAGGTGGACATTTGAATGCCAATTTAGTTTATTTAATCTTAAAAAATATAATTATAGGGATAGTCTTCTTTTCATGAGAATGAAAAAAAGTTACAGCGATATATAAAATGTGATATGAATTCTATAAATTTAGAAAAAAAGTTTTATAATGTGGTATCGAAATTTAAAGATGATTATATTATTATTATTATTATTATTATTATTATTATTATTATAAGCTGTTTTTAGTAGTAATGTAGGAAATATTTGACATAGTTTTGAAAAAAATATTTGATACGGATACGGCATGCTTCAGAGATGTATGCGGTGTCCGATCTTCGCAAAGATGTATTTCGGTGGGCTTCACTTTCAAATTTTTTTTTTAATTTTGATTGCGTTGATCGACGGTGGAGATCGGACACCGCATGCATCTCTACATGCGGTGTCCATATGGAATAATTCCTCCATAATTTTTTACTAATATTCTTTGAAAAAAATTAGAAAATATCCCAAATATATTTTGTTGGATATCAAAATTCAAAATAATCGTAAGAATATAAATCACCACCTTTCTTTCCCTGCATGAGTTGTTGATTCTAACCAAATTTAATTAATGTGCATCATAAGTAGAGTGGCATTTAAATATTTGCAAAAATTAGCTATTTAAGCAATTCAATTTTTTTTTTTTAGTAGGATGCAGAGAGGAATTTTTTTGTTTGAAAAGAATATCGTATAAAAAAAATTAAAGAGCAAAACTTTGAATTCATGTTCGAACATGTTTTATACTTGTAGTCTTCCTTATCACTCTCGTTGACGGTTTATCACAATATATACAAGACCATGAAGAGAATCATGCACATAGACGTCACGTTAAGTGTTAGAGTAAAAGAAGTATCTTAAGGTAGGGGTAAACTCAGGTAGGATTCAGGAGGGCAATTCCTCCCCCTCAAATTCAAGTTTTTAGCTATATGGAAGAGCAATTTAGTCTTCTTCTTCTCAATGTCAGTTTTTCCCTTCATTGCCCTGACCCCTCTCTAAGGCGGTGACTGGCTGCATCGTTAATTTCGTTAAGTAGGATTTATGAAATCCAGTAAATCCGGGGTCGTGAGAATCAAAATTATTAAATCCATATTTATATCGCAAAAGAGAGAAAACTCAGGTTATCGGTGCCCCTGGTTCACGGGCGACTTTCGGCCAACGAGGTAAATGTCGACGGAGAGGAACCTGAAGTTAGCAATGCGAGCAGAGTTAACTAGTTGAAAGTGGCGTATGAGGATCTGGAAAAGAAAGAGTAGGCCGGCTACGTCTACGATCGATGGCTAAAGTGTTCTTCGCCGCCGAAACAACGCGTTGGCTTGCTGCTCCAGCAACAAGACCTGCATGAGAGGCATATGCACAAGACATGTTCGAAATCGCAGGAAGATTTTAGGAACCTCAAGAGAATAGGAAATGAAGTTGAGAGAGCACTTAAATCAATGGATTTGATTTTATCATTTTTGGATTTCTTTATTGGCTGGTAACGACAGACGTGTGTACATAATGAGCTTATCATAAAAAGAATAAATTAAAATTCAAAATCATCATATGGGTGGGTAGAAACGAACCAAATATGAATGAACTGAACTTGTATTCATGTTCGGTTCGTTTGAAATTTAATTTACTTGAAATAAACTCGTGTTCGAAATTGTTCGAGAAGTCACTGCTTTGTGTTCGTTTCTTAACGAACGAACCGAACACGAGCTGTTCGCGAAAAACGAGCCAGTTTGACATCCCTAATATTAATATATATAAATAATATATTATATTAATTATATAACTTATATTATATAATTATATAATATTTATATTAGTATATTACTAATATAGTATATTAATATGGTATTATTATTAATTTATTATATATTATAATTTATTAAATTTATTTTTTTAAAATATTATAAATTTTTTATATATAATTAGTTAAATTATTTAATATTTCGAACAACAATGATTCGAACACGAATGAAGACATCATTGTTCGTGTTTGGTTCGTTTAACTAACCGAATGAAAAAAAATTTGTTCACGTTCGTCTCATTTACTTATCGAACAAATTGAACACAGATTCATGGACGAACCGAAGACGAACTGTTCGCGAACAACGAGTTTTTTTTACAGCCCTATCGGTGGGCGACTGACGATTTTAAAAAAAATTATTTTTTAAAGTATCGATTTAAAATAATAATTTTTTTAAGAAAAAAATCATTTTAAAAATTTAGCCTTTTGAGACGCCACCTAATTTCTATGTATTTATAAATTCTTTTATGATTTTTCATTCTAAAAGTTGAAATAGTGATATTTTTAATCTAATATAAAAGATTTGTGTGGTGCAATTGTGTAAATACCAAAAAATTAAGTTTAGGTGATATTTAATACATAAAAGTTGGATGGCATACATTTAAATTTATCAAAATTTTAGGAGAAGCTCTTTAAAAAAATCTATTTCTATGAGAATATTTGCTGTTTTTTTTTTTTTTTTTAAACTTTAATGACCTTATAAATTTATTTAAATTTAGTTTTAATAAATTAAAAAATTCATATCCATCAATAAACGAGATAATTGTCTTAAAAGCTAATAAATCTTATTTAAAAATTTCAACAAATTTAATCTAAAGTTCATATATAAATCATAATCTCTTGACTAAATATAGGAGATGTTTAATATATATATATATATATATATATNTTGTCGTCAGAGTATTTTATCTCATTATCTGCTACTTTGCCCAGACCGCGAAGCAGAGCAAAGCAGCGCGGCGAGCTCACCATTGCCACCGACGTGGTGTCCTCTCTATCCTGCCAAACCTGATCAGACCCTAATCTCTGTCTCGTTCCAAACTCACACCCCACTCTAATCGGAACCCTAATGAACCGATCAGGCCAGGGATCGGTGGGGGTGCGANCTGTATTTATCTCATTATCTGCTACTTTGCCCAGACCGCGAAGCAGAGCAAAGCAGCGCGGCGAGCTAACCATTGCCACCGACGTGGTGTCCTCTCTATCCTGCCAAAGCTAATCAGACCCTAATCTTTGTCTGGTTCCAAACTCACACCCCACTCTAATCGGAACCCTAATGAACCGATCAGGCCAGGGATCGGTGGGGGATCGAGGAAGATGACGAGGAAGTGCTCGCATTGCAGCCACAACGGGCATAACTCTCGCACGTGTCCGAATCGCGGAGTGAAGCTCTTCGGCGTCCGGCTTACGGATGGGTCCATTAGGAAGAGCGCGAGCATGGGAAATCTATCGCTATTTGCGGGATCCAACGGCGGCGGGTCACCTGCCGATGGGCCGGAGGTCGCTGAAGCAGCGGCTGATGGGTACGCGTCGNTGCGAGGAAGATGACGAGGAAGTGCTCGCATTGCAGCCACAACGGGCATAACTCCCGCACGTGTCCGAATCGCGGAGTGAAGCTCTTCGGCGTCCGGCTTACGGATGGCTCCATTAGGAAGAGCGCGAGCATGGGAAATCTTTCGCTGTTTGCTGGATCCAACGGCGGCGGGTCACCTGCCGATGGGCCGGAGGCCGCTGGAGCAGCGGCTGATGGGTACGCGTCGGAGGATTTTGTTCAGGGGTCATCTTCTAGCTGCCGTGAAAGAAAGAGAGGTTAGGTGAATGGTTTATGGTAGTCATTTTCTGGATTGTTTTTGGGTGATCGTCTTCTTTTGTGACCAAAAAAAAAAAAAATCCCTTCGACTTTTAGGTATATGCTGATTTAATACTCTGTTTTTTATTAAATAAGTGGCAGATAGAGTTTGATGGAATTTTCTCTTTAAAAGCTCAATTTCTTTTGTTTGATAGAAAACTACATATGATTAAAAATAATAATAATAATAATAATAATAATAAAACAGCTATATGAACTGTCTCAATTTCCCGATGGACTGATTAGAAAATGGCAACTTCTCTATCACTTTCGTGTATGATTACAATTAAAAACCTAGTAATTCAGTTTTCGTTTGACATTGTATATCTTCCTTATTTGTCCTGTTTTACTTTAGTAGTTGAACGAAGCAGCTCAAGCATGCTGCCCTTTAAAGGGAACTAGTAACGAAGGGAAAAAGCTTTAAATTTGGTTGGATTTTCAGAAGCCTTAACATTTCAAAAGAATAAATTAATTCTTTTTTGAATAAGAGGATTTCCATCTAAGGTGTTTGACTGACTAAAACTATTATATCCATTTTCATATTCATGTTTTTTATTGGAATGCTTATAGAAACCATCATAGGAAGTTGACTAGGACATTTCTATGCCAAGGGCTGACAAATCTGAATTGCAAAAACATGACCCTCATTAAAATGAAAAGCAAAACATTGTAGTTGAGCTGCAGCATTGGGGATTGATAGGTCTTAGGAATGCTTTTGATAGTTTTGATAATGTAGGAATGTTGAAACAGCTATAACAAAAGGAATTTTTACCTAGCAAGGCTTCAAGTGGTCTCTAATGGCTCCTTACTCATTAGTGAAGATATGACTCCTCACCATTGCTAGAGCAAGAAATTGTTAATCTCGTTTAACAATCAAGCTTAACATATGATTAAATGGCTATTTATAGGAATGTCATGACTTAGAATATTGCTTTGTAACCTAATATTTATTGAATATTGACAAATGAGTTTCTTTCCCTAAATAAAGAAAGAAAAGTCAAAGCATTATTAGAACAATTCAGTGCTTAATCTGCTGCAATGTTTTAAAAGGGAAGGATGTATGGCAAGGTGTAATTTTGAAGGTATGAGGGCAAGCACATAAATTTATTATTTTTAATCATTGATAAATAGGAAAATTTGATTAATATATCAATTATATGGGAAAGATCAAAATAAATTGTAAAGACATTACACATATGGTTTATATTCAAACTTCAATTGACACAATCATGTAAGTCAAACTAAATTAGACAGCAAAATGAGACAAGATAACTAATTATGCACTTCTTAAGTCCTTCAATTTCCAACCTTTCTCTAATCAAGATTCACAAATCAGATGTAAGTTCAGGTTTTGGGGCTTCAAATTTAATTTTGGGAACAATTTTCACCTCATCATAATTCTCATCTTCTACTATAATTATCACTTGTTTTCCGTTAATTTTGTTGCTTATTTGAGGGATACAAATGGGCACATGATGTCTTGTATGCTTTTTGCTTTGTTGAAAAAGGGGAGCTTAATCATTTATGCAAAAATTAAAGCCAATGATATCATTAGTAATTTTTTAATTAAACAAATAAAAAGATTAATTATAACATACTAATGTTTAATTTTTAAATAATTTATGTTAACTTGCCTTCTGGGCTTTATGCCTTATCAACTTGGCATACAAGATGCGTGGCATGCGGCTCATGCACCCCAGAGTGGTCTCTTTACCTCTGGCATGATGCCTCCCCCAATTTTCTTGAGGTAATTTTGATTTTTTTTTCACCATAGGGGCTTCTCCAAAAATTTCCTTTTTATATATTGATTTACTTTTATAACTGGTGGGACGGTAAATGGCTTGGTAAGCTCCATCAACTCCCTTGAGTCAAGAATTTTCATTTGGAGAGTCAAAATCTTAGTACTCTTGAAAACTTAAAAGGCAAATGAATTTTCCCTTAATGTGTCGTCCATGTATCATTTGATACTAGATGCTTTAGCCAACATATTGGATCTTTTTGAATGCCATATGACCCACAAGAATTCTTATTTGTCACAATTTGATAGTAGGATGTACATAAACATACAAGTGGAAGCGACAATTTTGATCGAAGAAAAACCTAAAATATAATAGGTGTTTTGATTGCACCTTGATAAATCAAGAGATTTCTACAGTGGTTGGATTGATTTGAATGCATAAGAATTTCGACTAAGGTTCTGTTTGGGATAATTTTCTGTCTACTTTATGTTTCAGACCTCCACCGCAATTTTGTTTGGGGAATAACTTTCTAGAAATTTTTGTGGTGGAAAACTGTTTTTTTCTAACCTACTTATTAAAGTGTTGTAGTTGTAAGAAAGCTATTGTATGGTTTTTTTTTTTTGAAAAAAAAATTTATAATTCTCATAGCAGTCTTTTGAGAAGTTATTTTCTCCACCACAACTTTACAACCTCTTTTCAAAAAGCTACAACCACCCCAAACAAACCCTATACTTTTTAATATGATTGTAAATCTCATCGGATTTGGTTGGTAGTTTATTATTGGTGTATTGTTTTTTTTTTCTTTTGAAGGGATTTGAATCCCCATCATCTCTTTTGAAGGCTATGAATAATGCCACATGAGTTGTTAATCATTGGTGGTTTTATTAGTGGAGTGCAACAAGCAAGCAGAAAAAATCTGGACTGTCATATTATGCCATATTATAATACCAAGTATTTTGATGAACAATTATCAAATTTTCATCATTTATTTCTGAAGTATTTATATAGCCATCATGTAAGTTATGATTGTGATCAACAATGTATGCAACACAATATGATCCATGCTCATGTGATTGAATGAAGTCTAAAATTTGTTCTATATGTAGATTGTAAATTTGTCTGTGCAATTCAGCATACTTGAGAAATTCTTTTTATTAGTATCTCATGGAATTGACTCAAATGCAAAATCAATGCTAGAATTACTGCCATATATATTTAGATTCTTGCTTTAGCTCCAATGTATGTTCAAGGTTGGATTGTGTTTCAAGCATGACTTCAATTTCATGTTCTTGTTTGTATATAGGTTTTTAATTACTAGGATTTCTTGGTGGATCAACATCATTTGAAATACTACAATTGATTTTTTTTTCTATATCTTTTTAGCATGTGGAAAAAAGATCAAAATGGTTTGGAGATTTCTTATAGTTCCCTTGAGATTCTTACCAGTCAATTTTCATGTTCAAGTGGCAGATGGAAGACACTATCATTCTTGAGGATGTAGTTCATTTTATTCTATGTAGTATTTGTAGTTGATTATACCCTTTCATATCACTTTTTTGTCAACTAATATCAAATTTTTAAATCCATTGTTGATTAGACATTCAGTGTTGATCAAAGAGATTTTCTAATTTATTTAACTATGTTACAGAAGCTATTTGTTCTTGTCTTCATTAAATGTATATATCATTATCAATATTTTTGGGAGCATTATGATTATCATGATTATCATAATACCTATATTGAAGAGTTGCTTCCTGAGATGCCATTTTTTTTTAGAAGTAATTGTATTCATGATTTAGTTTAATAAATGCGAAGGTGAAACTATTAGGAAAATGAAACCAATAATAATTATTTTGACCAAAATTCTATGTTAGTTATAATTCATGCTTGCATACACAAATCATATTTGACCATCTATCAATTTAGTTCATGCAAGAGTTAAAGGAAAATTAGTAGATTGCACAATAATTTAAATGATTTTTGTCATAGCTTTTTAACAAAATATTTTACGTTTGCTGTCACTACCTGACACAATCCTCAATTTTTTCGCATTCAAAACTTGGGATCTGATAATAGTAGTGTGTAAGGGTTATTAAACTAAAACCCTGGTGCAGTGTTAAATAAGCAAGTGTTCCTACATTATGGACGAATGTGAGCAAAGAAGTTAAATCTATGAAATTAATATTAGGATAAGAACGTAGAATAAAGACACTTGTACAGGTAAATTAATGGAATTGCATATTATAGTTCATAGGAAGATAAATATATTATATATTTAAGTAATTAAATGAGTTGGAAAAAAAATTAAGGAAATTGATAACTTCGATTTTAAACGTTAGTATTCAGGTAGAAGTCATATTAGAAATGATGTATGTGTAATTATAAATAAGATTTTAAAAGATAATATTATAAAAATTAATAGAATTAAAAATATAATTATAACTGTAAAGATTATCATATACAAAGTTTTTTAATGTGATAAGTACTTATGTTCTCCAAGTAGATTTAGACATATATTCAAAAGAAAAATTTTGGATTGACTTAGAAGTATCAATATAATGAATACCTCTTGATGAAAGAATTTTTTTTTTGAGAATATTTAAATAATCAAGTTGGAAGAGTGGTTGATAATTTTAGTAATATTCATGTGGCTATGATTTTGAAGTAAATAATAAAGAATGTAGTGTCATATTAGATTTTGCTTTAGTTTATAACTTTATTCTTGTTAATATTTTATTTGAGAAAAGAGATGTGCATGTTATCACTTACAAGAATGAATTTAATAAAAATAAAAATTGATTATTTTTTTATGAGAAAAATATATCATCAAGTTTGTAAAGGTTTTAAGGTCATTTCAAATAAAAATTTGAGTACTCAATAGCAATTACTAGTTTTGAATTACAAGATGAAGGATTTGAAGATGAAAAATACAATAAAATATTATCATAAAATTAGATAGAGATACTTAAAAAACAAATATTTTTTTTATTAATAAATTTTAGAATTGTAAGACTTGAGATGTTCATGAAGAAGCTGATATTATGAATGATAGAAATTCAAATACTATTAAGCAAGTTATAAAAGACATGTTTTGCTAATCAAAAGAAAGATATTGTGAAAAAAAATAGTTTGTGGTGAAATATTAGTGTGAGAAAATATAAATGGGGCAATTACATACAAACCACCCGAAACTTGCTATTTACAAATCAACAACTTCTTTCATCCATTTCTCAAATTATCACTCAAATATCAAAATTCATGGTAACCCCCAACCCATGTTTTTCATTTTTATCAAATATCCGATAGATTGATCGTGACACGCACATATACATCGGTTCAGTTTAAAAAAAAATCACCTTGATGGTTAATTTATAAATATCAATGTTTCGGGTGTTTTGTATGTAATTATCCCTTTATAAAAATAGAAAATTTTGTTTTAAAAATTGGTTTAGATAGACAACTTTGGAGAAATAGAAAAAAAAGTATAAGGTGGCCTTTATAATATATTAGATATTAAAGATGATAAAAGGTATATATATAAATTAGTTAAACAAAGAGGTAAGAAAAATAAAGAGTTAGTTCAAGTAAGTTGTATGAATGAAGAAAATCAAAAAAAAATATTTTTCTTAGATGAGGATATTCAACTTAAGTGGGTGAGATATTTTGATAATTTTTTTTAATGAAAATTATAAAAATACGAACAATTTTAGTGAGCTTAATATCATAAATGATAATAATTTTTTTTTTTTTTTTTTACCTTCACTTTNTCATAAATGATAATAATTTTTTTTTTTTTTTTTTTACCTTCACTTTAATAAAATGGAAGTTGAGAAGACTTTAAAGAAAATTAAATGTTAAAAAGCAGTAGTACTTCTAATAGAAATGTGAAAATATTTAGGAGATTTGAGAATTTTTTTGTTTTACCAAACTTTTTAATTTTATTTTAAAAATTAAAAAGATTTTGTTGAGTGGAGAAAGAGTCTATTGGTTCTTATTTTTAAGAATAAAGGACATGCACAAGAGTGTGCAAATTATAAATGAATTAAATTAATGTGTCATGCATTAAAGTTACGGGAGAGAGTGATTGAACAGATGTCACGGCATGATACAAAAATTTCTTAAAATTAATTTGGTTTCATGCCGAACAAGTTTACTATGGAAGTTATACATTTTTTTGAGAGGTTTGATGGTGAAGTACAAAGAAATAGGATCTACATATGATTTTTTTATTGATTTAGAAAAGACTTATGATATAATTCTAAGAGAAGATTTTGGACAGTTCTAGAAAAAAAGGTGTTAATATTTCTTATACTCAAGTCATTAAAGATATGTATACTAGATGAAGAAGTGTATATGGNTTTTCTTAAAATATCATAATTTTTTTATATATAATTATTTTAAATTATTCTATATTCGAACAATAATGATTCGAACACGAATGAACGCATCACTGTTCGTGCTTGGTTCATTTAACTAACCGAAAGAAAAAAAAATTGTTCACATTCGTCTCGTTTACTTATCGATCGAATCAAACACATATTCATTAACTAACCGAAGACGAACTGTTCGCGAACAACGAGCTTTTTTGACAGCTATATCGGTGGGCAACTTTGATGATTTTTAAAAAACTATTTTTTGAAGTATCAATTTAAAATAATAATTTTTTTTAAAAAAAAAATCATTTTAAAAATTTAGCCTTTAGAGACACCACCTAATTTCTATGTATTTATATATTCTTTTANCACATCACTGTTCGTGTTTGATTCATTTAACTAACCGAACGAAAAAAAATTGTTCACGTTCGTCTCGTTTACTTATCGAACGAATCAAACACAGATTCATTAACAAACCGAAGACGAACTATTCGCGAACAACGAGCTTTTTTGACAGCTCTATCAGTGGGCGACTTTGACGATTTAAAAAAAATATATTTTTTAAAGTTTGATTTAAAATAATAATTTTTTTTAAAAAAAAATCATTTTAAAAATTTAGCCTTTAGAGACACCACCTAATTTCTATGTATTTATATATTCTTTTATGATTTTATATATGCATAAAAAAAAGATATATTCCATTTTTAAAAGTTGAAATAGTGATATTTTTAATGTAACATAAAAAATTTGTGTGATGCAATTGTGTAAATACAAAAAATTAAGTTTAGGTGATATGTAATACATAAGAGTTAAATGGCATACATTTAAATTTATCAAAATTACCTTATAAATTTATTTAAATTTAGTTTNTTTGAAATAGTGATATTTTTAATGTAATATAAAAAATTTGTGTGGTGCAATTGTGTAAATACAAAAAAATTAAGTTTAGGTGATATGCAATACATAAGAGTTAAATGGCATACATTTAAATTTATCAAAATTACCTTATAAATTTATTTAAATTTAGTTTTAATAAATTAAAAAATATCATATACATCAATAAAAGAGATAATTATCTTAAAAGCTAATAAATCTTATTTAAAAATTTTTTAACAAATTTAATCTAAGGTTCATATATAAATCATAATCTCTTGACTAAATATAGAAATTCTCTATTTATACGCTTAGATAAGCTACATAACTTGATAGAATATTCACAATTGAATTATTTTGATTTAAGTAATAAATAGGAGATGTTTAATATATATATATAAATAAATAAATAAATAAATAAATAAAGATATATATCTATATATATATATATATATATATATATNAAAAAAAAATCATATACATCAATAAAAGAGATAATTATCTTAAAAGCTAGTAAATCTTATTTAAAAATTTCCAACAAATTTAATCTAAGGTTCATATATAAATCATAATCTCTTGACTAAATATAGAAATTCTCTATTTATACGNGTAGTCATTTTCTGGATTGTTTTTGGGTGATCTTCTTCTTCTGTGACCAAAAAAAATTTTTTCCTTCGACTTTTAGTTATATGCTGATTTAATACTCTGTTTTTTATTAAGTGGCAGATAGAGTTTGATAGAATTTCTCTTTAAAAGCTCAATTTCTTTTGTTTGGTAGAAAACTACATATGATTTTTTTTTTTTAAAAAAAACAGCTATATGAACTGTCTCAATTTCCCAATGGACTGATTAGAAAATGGTAACTTCTCTATCACTTTCGTGTATGATTACAATAAAAAAAACCTAGTAATTCAGTTTTCGTTTGACATTTTATATCTTTCTTATTTGTCCTGTTTTACTTTAGTAGTTGAACGAAGCAGCTCAAGCATGCTGCCCTTTAAAGGGAACTAGTNTTAGTCATTTTCTGGATTGTTTTTGGGTGATCTTCTTCTTCTGTGACCAAAAAAAAAAATTTTCCTTCGACTTTTAGTTATATGCTGATTTAATACTCTGTTTTTTTATTAAGTGGCAGATAGAGTTTGATAGAATTTCTCTTTAAAAGCTCAATTTCTTCTGTTTGGTAGAAAACTACATATGATTTTTTTTTTTAAAAAACAGCTATATGAACTGTCTCAATTTCCCAATGGACTGATTAGAAAATGGCAACTTCTCTATCACTTTCGTGTATGATTACAATAAAAAAACCTAGTAATTCAGTTTTCGTTTGACATTTTATATCTTCCTTATTTGTCCTGTTTTACTTTAGTAGTTGAACGAAGCAGCTCAAGCATGCTGCCCTTTAAAGGGAACTAGTAACGAAGGGAAAAAGCTTTAAATTTGGTTGGATTTTCAGAAGCCTTAACATTTCAAAAGAATAAATTAATTCTTTTTTAAATAAGAGGATTTCCATCTCAGGTGTTTGACTGACTAATACTATTATATCCATTTTCATATTCATGTTTTTTAGTGGAATGCTTATAGAAACCATCATAGGAAGTTGACTAGGACATTTCTATGCCAAGGGCTGACAAATCTGAATTGCAAAAACACGACCCTCATTAAAATGAAAAGCAAAACGTTGTAGTTGAGCTGCAGCATTGGGGAATTGATAGGTCTTAGGAATGCTTTTGATAGTTTTGATAATGTAGGAATGTCGAAACAGCTATAACAAAAGGAAGTTTTACCTAGCAAGGCTTCAAGTGGTCTCTAATGGCTCCTTA
>JXCR01072654.1:5176-22737 GCA_002079205.1 Phalaenopsis hybrid cultivar
ATTTGGATTTTATTTGAAAATCAAGATAGGGGTATTAAATTGATTAATTATTGACTTCAAAAGTCATACCCCTAAGTCTAGGATCATTTAATTTTAATAAACTTCCAAATTTTAATAATTTAGAAATTTATTAATCTTAATTAAGAAAGTGCAATTGGTTTCTACCAATTAACCCCTTTGTGTTTCAAACATCAAGTGAATTGATTAAGATTAGAGGTTACCCATTCCCCTCCTTGAATTAAGCCTAAATGTTAATTAAGGCAAAATTTCCAAAATTACACATTTACCCCTAAGACTTTAACACTTCATAATTTGTCAAATTAAATTCAAATTACTTTGAAATTTTTATTATACCTCATTCATGGGTCCATTGAGACATCATAGAGAAAATGTGGTTTTTCAAAATTTAATTTAATTTATATAGTTATTTTAATGCAAAAATAGGATTTTTCAAAGAAAATTCCTAACTTGACCAAGTTAAATTATAATTCCTTGAAAGTTTTGTTCGAGGTAGAACTAGACCAAAAAAGCCTTTGGACAAAATTTCATGATCTTTGAAATTTTTATTGGAGGTAGAGCTAAACCAGAGAAGTCTTAAAATCAAATTTCACAATTTTTTGAATTCTCTGTGATTTATTAGAATTATTTTAAGTTCTGGACTATTTAATAAAAATAAAATATTTTATGAGGTGAAAATTAAGTTTTACATTTTTGAAAAATCTCCCTAAGGTCAGAGAACTCATAGAAGCAAATTTTATATTTTTTAAGATTTTTCTTGATTTATTGGGATTATTTTGGTGAAAACTCATTTTTAGCCTTTTAAAAATTATTTTTAAGATTTGAAATTCAATATGTTTATTTAGAAAATCAGGAAAAATATTCTAATTGTTCATAAGTGATTAAGAAATAATTTAGAACCTTTCCATGAGTTTTATTATTTTTATGATTTTTATGAATTTTTAATTATTTAAATATTTAAAATAGGCCAAAAATTAAGTTTTTATCTTAAATATCAATTTATTTTTAGAAAATACCCCTGATCACAGAGAACTCAAAAAACTAAGTTTCATAATTTTTTTGAGTTATATCTTGATTTTTAAGAAATCATTTAAGTGTTAAGAGTGGTATTTATCTTTAAAAATCAATTTAAGTTATTAAATGAACTCAAAATATTTTGAAACTTTTATGATGAGTTCTCTGGATCATAAATCACAGTGGAGATAAAAAATCAAGTCATTTAAATGTTTATATTTTTCAAAATTAATTATTTTAGTGATTTAGTATTTAGAAAATTTAAGGATATTTTAAATGACTTCACCCATGAAATTATTTTCAAAGGTTTCTCTGGTCATGGTGGACCTTCTAAAATTTTTTTGAGATTTAACAACCAATATGCTAATTTCCATAATTATTTTAAGGAAATGATGTGAAATAACTTGAAAATATGGATCTCTATATAGGAACCTCCTCTGACTTTGGAAAAATCAAAGAATATTCCCCCTTGACAGAGGCTACAATATGTCAAAATTTCAATCCAAGGTGATGTGTCAATATGCATGAAGAATCAAATAATTCCAAATAGTATTTGATTAATTAAAACTATTTTATGCATCAAATGGACTTGAAAATTATTCCACATTATTTTCTTCTGTTCATTGAGCAAGATGGTATTTTTATTTTATTTTTGTGATTTTTCTACACAAAGTTATGGATTTTTGAAGTTAAGGGTATTTAAATAAATAGGAAAATGCCCTATTTATCTATTTAAACAGCGCGTGCTGACTAGATCCTAGGCAGCTCCGAAGGCGTGCGTTTGTTTCCGTTCATTTTTCTCTTTTTTATTTTAAAAAGGAGTCGCCAGCTTGTCGATCGTCATATACTTCCCCCATTCAAATAAATCTCCCTCCCAAACCATATAAATGATTTGAAGAGGAGACGAATCGAATAAGAAGGGACATACGACAAAGAGACAAACAAGAGAAAAAGTAAAACGTGGAGAGTCTCTGATGCGATAAAGACAAACAAGAGAAAAAGTAAAACGTGGAGAGTCTATGTGCGATAAATCTCGCAAGGATAGGCTAAGAATGTCCGCCCAAATAAGATTGAGCGGAGGCACCTTAAACCAATATCCGCGAAAGAAGTATCTACATATACTACCTATAACCAGAGAGTCAGGTGTATGTACTTGTTCTGTGGTCAAGAGCACTCCCAGAGGAACGTGTTCCTACTGGTTAATTACATCTTAGGGTATACCCAAGAATACTCTCGATAAAAGGAGTTTCGCTTCATATTATCATAAACCTGGGGTATAGGCAACCAAAGGAAGGTTATTCCGTGTGAGAATAGTCCTAATGCTTCAGAGCTCACGCTAAACAATTGGGCAGAGAATGAGTCTCTCATATCCCGGAATGGATAGCGGCTTATCAGCACATGGGACCTACAAAATAACCTAAATCATCTTAACGGGGATCTCCCCATACGTTAAAGCACATCCGACCAAAGGACATAGGACAAATCGTCGTATCCCAAATAGGCGGCAGCTCATCGGCATCGGACCGTCAAGGTGATATCAACGAGGTCAAGGAGCGATAGCGCTCAAAGGGGCTCAACAAAAAGGAATGTAGAGTGATCCTAAAAGGTAGAGGTAACTAGGTCAGAGTACCACAGACCCGTCACGACATGTAAAGGAGCAATTGGTACGTCGATCAGGATGGAGCATCCGGTCAAACCAAAGTATTGTGCCAACCGGACCGGGGTAGCCGGCTAAAGCATAAGTGATGTGACCGGTCAGTGGTACCCCGACCTAGTTACCTCTACCTTTTAGGATCACTCTACATTCCTTTTTATTGAGCCCCTTTGAGCCCTATCGCTCCTTGACCTCATTGATATCACCTTGACGGCCCGATGCTGATGAGCTGCCGCGTATTTGGGATACGGCAATTTGTCCTCTGCCCTTTGGCCGGATGTGCTTTGACGTATGGAGAGATCCCCGTTAAGATGATTTAGGTTATTTTGTGGGTCGCATGTGCTGATAAGCCGCTATCCATTCTGGGATATGAGAGACTCATTCTCTACCCAATTGTTTAGCGTGAGCTTTGAAGCATTGGGACTGTTCGCACACGGAATACCCTTCCTTTGGTTGCCTATACCCCAGGTTTATGATAATATGAAGCGAAACTCCTTTTCTCGAGAGTATTCTTGGGTATCCCCTAAGATGTAATTAACCAGTAGGAACACGTTCCTTTGGGAGTGCTCTTGACCCCAGAACAGGTACATACACCTGAGTCTCTGGTTATGGGTAGTCTATGTAGATACTTCTTTCGCGGATATTGCTTTAAGGTGCCTCCGCTCAATCTTATTTGGGCGGACATTCTTAGCCTATCTTTGCAAGATTTATCGTACGTAGACTCTCCACGTTTTACTTTTTCTCTTATTTGTCTCTTTGTCGTATGTCCCTTCTTATTCGATTCCTCTCCTCTTCGAATCATTTATATGGTTCGGGAGGGAAATTTTATTTGAATGGTGGAAGTATAAGATGATCAACAAGCGGGCGACTCCTTTTTAAAATAAAAAAGAGAAAAATGAACAGAAACAAATCTGGCGACTCCGCTGGGGAGGAGTCTCTCTCTCCATACTTGGAGTTTCACTTTTTGGGGTTATAGCCTCTCTCCGTACTAGGAGTTTTGCTCATATTATCGTGACCTGGTTCTCTTCCTTCCAGTCACAGTTGAGCCTTTTGTGAGACCTTGGTTTTTAGTCCATGTGTCAGTTGCTAGGGGTAGCAACTCGATGCATTCTGTCCCTTTCTCGCCCTCGACAGTTTGGTTGCTGCATTATCGCATGCATCGATGTCATTGTATTTTTTTGATTGATTTCATAACCTTTTTCAGTTTCCGATCGTTATCCATTTTTGCCCCGCTACGCGGAAGAGCAAAAAAATGGATATGATTGCTACCGCCAGGGGAACCCTTTCCCTTCTCCCAGAGCGTTTTCTGTGCTTCTGAGGGTGTCATAGCCTTCAGTTTCTTTGAGCACCCATGTGGGATTACCTTACGTGATCCTACGCCCTTTCAGGCATTTACTCTATGCCCTCCCCTTTAAAGAGGAGAGGTGCATATTGAGTTGTTTCTACGCCTTTTTAGGCATTTAGCTCTGTGCCCTCCCCCTTAAGTGGGGGATGTGCAGTTATTCTTACGCCCTCTGAGGCATTTTCTTTGTGCCCTCCCCCTTAAAAGGGGAGTCGTGCATATCGAGCTGTCTTTGCTGCAGTGGTTAGCGTCGCGCCCGCTTCTTTTGCAAAAAGAGGCCGAAGCTCCATCCAAAGCGCCGCAACACCTGACGGTCTTTTCCAGACTCATACATCTATGTTTTCACTGATCTCCCTGCCTTAGGTAGGTGCTTATTTTACTAGCAGTAGGTTTGTTACTATTGTCGCCGGTATGACTTCAGTCCCAATTCTCTCTTTCTGTTATGATTCCCCTGAGATTCCACCTGTCCCTTGATTAGGCAGGAAGGCCAGGAGGACTAGGAATAAATTGCTACAAATTTAGTAGCATGTTCTGCTTCATGTTTATCTATACCTATCCTGATTCCAGTTTAGGAGGTGCCTTTGGCCCTGAATTGTAAGTCTTTTTGCTACTATCCCCGGTTGTGTGGATTGCATCCCCACCAGATGCTTGTTGCGTGCCCTCCTTTTCAAAGGAGGAGTTGTACATGTGACACTCTTTTAGTTATAGTAGCTCGTATCGGTGCTACTTTTCCCTCGAGGAAAAGATTAGTACCAGATGACGATGCACTACAACGCTCTTTCTTATTTTTTGGCCTCTCTTTTAGTCCTTCCATGTTTTGAGGATGTCCATCTGCAGATGTTGTACTAAGAGAGCTAGAGTTACCTGTTTATGGCATTGTCCTTTGGCAGTGTGGTATGTCCCGCCATGACTCTATTTGGTTACGGCCAAGGATCACGCTTACATTCCGTTGACTGAGAATCACTTTTTTCATCCTTTGGTGGCGTGGTATGCCTCTGCTACAGCTCTCTTTGGTTCCGGCCCAGGATCATGCTTATGTCCTGTCGGCTGAGAATCACCCTTTTTGTCCTTTGGCAGTGTGGACCATGTCCCCGCCATGACTCCTTTTGGTTCCGGCACGGGATGATGCTTAAATCCCGTTAGCTGAGAATCATTTTTCTTCTATGTCTGGCAATGTAGACTATGTTCTAGCCAGGATTGTGTGAGGATTGTTTCTTCCTCAGAATGCAGGTTAGTCTCACATTGTGTTGTTGCTGCTTCAATGAGTTCTCTGAATTAGAAGATTGTAGGAGCAACATCCTCTTTAAGAGGAAATGTTTTCGCTGGTTTGACGACCGTCCCAGCCCCGTTATTCTGGGTTTTCTCTGAGGTCTCGTTTGTCCCTACATTGGGCAAGGGCGTCTAGAGGAATAGGAATAGATTGCTACAATTACTGCAGCTGACTTAGCCATAGGTTTATTTACCTGTTATGGTTCCAGTTGATGGGAAATTTGGCGCTCTCTTGGTTGAGAATCATTCTATTGTCTTGTCTAGTTGTGTGGATTATACCCCAATAATGATAGTTGTGAGGACTCTCCCTCCTTAGGATCTAGATTGCTCTAAATCTGCGGTCCATATTGATAACTCCATTATAGATCTTCTTGCCAAGAAGATTATTGGAGCAATTTCCCCTCTATGAGGACTGAGTCCTTTTCTTTGAGAGAAATTCCTTATCCGGATCCTTTAGATGTCCAATAATTTTTTTATTCATCTTGTCCTATAGGCCCTCATAGTAGGAGACCAAGGTTTTCCTGTCGGTCCGTTACGAGGCCGATATATTTGCTATCTGTTGTGTAGTCCATGAGAACCGCCGAGGTGTTGCATGGGACCCTTGGTGTGGTACTTAGTGCCACTGTACCAGATGTTATGTCAGGTATTACTATGATCCTGTTGGAGTGACTTTTGCCCACATTTGATGTGTCCACTCTTTCCATGAGCTATAAGAAAAATGTTGTAGCTTCCTTTTCATCGATAAAGATGAATTTGTCCTATTTTGATAAAGGGAGGTCTGGGGTGCACCCCGCCGATTCTCACCTTATTTGAGGACATAATTTGATCGCTCTACTTCGGCGAATACCTAGTGGGTTAGGCGAATTCTTGCCACCACACCTCTTGATATCCCGACGCTGCATGTAGAATGACTTTCTACATTTGATGGTGAGGGGTTTACTTGCCTTTTCTTTGAAGAGTGCTTTATCCAACCTCTTTACACCTATTAAGCAAGACTATTATGGATGTTCTATACTTCAATTAGGGGACACCCTAAAACGTCTTTGTTGATGACATGTATTAATTAGACCATCTTACTAGTCTTGATCGATCCATGTTTAGCCAGGATACACACCCCTCAGGCTGTTTGAGAGTGCCTCATTCGATTCGAGCTATGATTGCCTTTTAGCTAAGTTCTTGATGAGTGAATTTTGTTACTAAGATCATTTTACATATCTGAGCATTTGATTTAGTTGGTTGCTCTGAACCTGACTAGGATTTGGTGCCTCACCTATCCAGAATCTTATTGACTTTTCAGTCTGTTCTTGGTGAAAGAGCATCATTTTAAAATTGATCAACATCTCCTATATCCAACTTCGTGGATATTTTGTGTGACTTGGTTTATTTTTATCACCTTTTTGATAGTCACGTTGAACTGATCAGAGCATTATGTCTCCATAATCAGTCCATGACTCGTCGTGATACCTCGATATCCGACGTTACCGGTTAGACCTTACTTATCTGGCTGAGATATCTCTGCATTTGTTGATGCTCCGACTCCAATTTCTGGAGGCCGTTGAGATGGTTCTAAAAGGAATCATACCCCTCGGTTGATCCTATATTGGGCTTACCTTTAATAATTCTTGAGGTTGAACCTAAGATAGATCCTGAGGATGAGATTAAGCTAGACCATGTATGCACATTCTTAGGATTTGCAAATCCTCATGTTTTGGTAGATTCGAACTAAGTCATGATGACCAAATCCCTTCCTTTAATGAAATTTCACTTATGTCTTGAGAGCACCTCAGAATGACTAGATGGGTGTCATTGAGATGTTAGTAGTTTCAGAGACTATTTAGATCTCTTACTTTTCCATTCAGCTAGACCGATGGAAGCTTAACAACTAATGGATCATGAAATTCTAAGAATCTTATTCGGGAGAATTTTGAGTCAAAATAAACTACTTTATTACAAAAGAAGCTCTACCAGATATAGTAATTCTCAGAAAATAAAAAAAGTGCAAAAAGGCCTTAAGTGAAATTTGGCCAACACACCTGAGAAGAAGCTTTAGGTGAGCGGGAAATCAAAAGTTTAGATATAAAGAACTTTTTGATTTCAAAATTCTCCTGATAAGATCCTTAGAATATTGAGGTTCAGAGAATTGTTAAGTGACATTGGGATGACTGATAAATCAGTAATTGATTTAAAGACATCTGCAAAATGAAAATATTTTCTTGACACCTGGATACGAATGACGAGGCCTATTAGGCTAAGGGTGAAAAGAATTAAAGGAAAGGGGCTAGGGAAAAGTAATTAAGGAAAATCCCACCTTGACCAGAATTTTGCAAACATTATATTTTGCAAGGTATAGCTGGTCATGAATATGAGATGCCTACAAGAAAGCTCCTCATATCAGTTCGATTTGGTATGTTACATCAGATCTTCTTGATAATATCTTATGCAAGAGATAAAAATATATATGCCAATAAAAATATGAATGGCATGGAAGTCTCTCTATAGCTGTGTGGGCATGTTGTACAACATAATGGACACTCACCTTCTTCTACACTTTGTGTGTCAACCCTATGGGTCCGACAGTTCTTCCTTTGGAAGTTGACTTGCTTTTCGGGCTTGGAGTCTGCCCATCCCTTTTTACGTTTCATGTGTCGACCCTAGGGTCCCGGTAGTCCTTCTTTTGGAAGTCGACTAGCCTTCTCTGTGGGCATGTGGTACGACATACCGTACCCCACCTTTTCTGTGCTTCATTGCACATAAGAGAGGTCTTGAGCATCTCTTAAAACTGATTTCTGAATTGTTAAACAGACAAAGTGGAAGTCCTACAGGCGGCTTATACCTGGTGCAACCAGTAATCAGTGTGGAGAAGACAAGTACTTCTCTTATCCTCTCTTTTCGGTCCCTCACTTCGAGCATGTCCGAATGATCGTGTCCCACACATTATAAATGAGCGTGGTAGATATGTTTGTTCCACTTGTCATAAATGAGATTGGAAGATGCCCTCTTTTTAGAAGATTGAAGCTCAGCTTTATAACTAAGCATCCCATGGTTAGCAAATTATGCCTGGCTTATCTTTTGCAGTATCTCCAATTGACGGAAGTCAATTTTGATTGATATTTGCCTTATTGCAGGAAAGTTATGTCATTTCCTAGCATTCTTATTCGGTTACCCATTCTACATAGGGTCCGAACTGAGCACATTTCTACGGATATGCTCGTTTTGCTCACTTTAAATGAGTGCGACGTATTCTCTCTTATGGGATATGTTTTAGTTTGTGCTTTATGCCTAGACACCTGATGGTTGTTACACTCTATTTTGCCCAACCCTTCTTACGTGTCTCGACTGATCGAGGTCAATTCGATTGATGCCTCCTTGGGAAAGTTGTGCCTCTTTCCTTGACACCCTTATTCGGTTGAGCACCACGTATGGGTCCAAATTAGAGCTTCCCACTCACTCCAAATGTGTATGGTGTTTTCCCCTTTTAGGGATGTTTACTGGGTCAGCCTGAGAGCTACATACCCTTATGTTTGGAATGTTACTTTTTGATCAATCATTCTTGGATACTGTGGTATTTCCCCAGTAGAATTTATTCTATCAAATCTCTCGTAGCAGTACCATATATAGGGTTGGTATGTTCTAACCGTCCACTCTCTTTGATAATTCGATTTGGTATGTCACACCAGATCATTTCTGATAACGGCTTAAGCAAGAGATAAAAAATATATATGCTAATAAAAAATATATATATATGAATGGCATGGAAGGCTCTCAGTAGCTCCGTGGGCATGTTGTACAACATATCATACACCCACATTCTTCTACACTTTATTTGTCAACCCTCTGGGTCTGACAGTCCTTCCTTTGGAGGTTGACTAGCCTTCTTAGTGGGTATGTGGTACAACATATCGTACACCCACCCTTTTATGTGTGTTATTGCACATAAGAGAGGTCTTGAACATCTCTTAAAATTGATTTCTGAATTGTTAAACAGGCAAAGTGGAAGTCCTACGGGTGGCTTATACCTGGCGTAACGAGTAATCAGTGTAAGAGAAGCCAAGTACTTCTCTGATCCTCTCTTTTCGGTCCCTCGCTTCGAGCGTGTCTGAATGATCGTGTCCCACCCATCATAAATAAGCGTGGTAGATACGTTTGTTCCACTCGTCATAAATGAGAGTAAAAGATACCCTCTTTTTGGAGTATCTGAGCTTAGTTTCATGACTAGGCATTCCCTGGTTAGCAAATGATGCCTAGTTAACCTTTTGCAATATATCGATTGATGGAAGTTAATTTCGATTAATATTTGCCTTCTGCAGGAAAGTCATGCCCTTTCCTAGCATTTTGTTTTGATTACATTTTCTACATAGGGTCCGAACCCAGCACCTTTATATGGATATGCTCATTCCGCTCACTTCAGATGAGTGTGGTGTATTCCCTCTTACGGGATATGTTTTTTGTTTTTGCCTTATGGCTAAACACCATTTGGTTGGTAACTCTATTTTGTCCAACCCTTCTTAGGTGTCTCGATTGTCCAAGGTCAAGTTCGATTGATACCTCTTTGTGCGGGAAGCTATGTTCCATTCCTCGCCACCTCTATTCGGTTGAGCGTCCCGTGTGGGTCCGAACTAGAGTTTCCCACTCACTTCAAATGAGTGTGGTGTTTTCCCCTTTGAGGGATGTTTTTTTCTGGTTAACCTGAGAGCAACATGCCCTTGTGTTTGGAAAGTTACGTTTTGACAAACCATTCTTAGATAATGCAGCAATTCCCCAGCGGAATTCATTCTACCAAATCTATGGTAGTAGTATCATACATAGGGTTGGTATGTCCTATTCATCCACCCTCTTTGATAATCCAGAACCTATTTTTTATGGTTATGCCTCTGTGGCCTCTGAACCACCCTCTTAGGTTATGTCTTTGTGACCTCTGAACCTATTTTTGTGGTTATGCCTCTGCGGCCTCTGAACCCTCTTAGGTTATGCCTTTATGGCCTCTGAACCTATTTTCTAGGTTATGTCTTTATGACCTCTGAACCTATTTTCGTGGTTATTCCTCTACGGCCTCTGAACCACTAGCTTGAGTTATGCTTCTGTGGCCTCTGAACTCATTCATAGGTTATTAGGCCTCTGAACCTATTTTCTAGGTTATGCCTCTGCGAACTCTGAACCTATTTTCGTGGTTATGCCTCTACGACCTCTGAACCACTAACTTGAGTTATGCCTCTGTGGCCTCTGAAGTCATTCATAGGTTATGCCTCTGCGGCCTCTGAACTTATTTTCTAGGTTATGTCTTTGTGACCTCTGAACCTATCTTCGTGGTTATGCTCTGCGGCCTCTGAACCACTAGCTTATGCGGCCTCTGAACTTTTTTTCTAGGTTATGTCTTTGTGACCTCTGAACCTATTTTCGTGGTTATGCCTCTACGGCCTCTCACTAGCTTGAGTTATGTCTCTGTGGCCTCTGAACTCATTCATAGGTTATGCCTCTGAGGCCCCTCTTAGGTTATGCCTTTATGGCCTCTGAACCTATTTTCTAGGTTATGTCTTTATGACCTCTGAACCTATTTTCGTGGTTATGCTCTGCGGCCTCTGAACCACTAGCTTATGTGGCCTCTGAACTCATTCATAGGTTATGCCTCTGTGGCCTCTGAACCTATTTTCTAGGTTATGCCTCTATGACCTCTGAACCTATTTTCGTGGTTATGCCTCTACGACCTCTGAACCACTAGCTTGAGTTAACCTCTGAACTCATTCATAGGTTATGCCTTTATGGCCTCTGAACCTATTTTCTAGGTTATGTCTCTAACCTCTGAACCTATTTTCGTGGTTATGCCTCTACACGACCTCTGAACCACTAGCTTGAGTTACTGTGGCCTCTGAACTAGGCCTCTGAACCTATTTTCTAGGTTATGCCTCTGCGAAACTGAACCTATTTTCGTGGTTATGCCTCTACGGCCTCTGAACCACTAGCTTGAGTTATGCCTCCTCATTCATAGGTTATGCCTTTATGACCTCTGAACCTATTTTCTAGGTTATGTTTATGTGGTTATGCCTCTGCGGCCTCTGAACCACCCTCTTAGGTTATGCCTTTATGGCATCTGAACCTATTTTCTAGGTTATGTCTTTATGACCTTTGAACCTTTTTCTGTGGTTATTCCTCTACGGCCTCTTAACCACCCTTCTAGGTTATGCCGTTACGGCCTCTGAACCTATTTTTGTAATTGACCGGTTTCTACTGGCTAGTCACACCCTTGACCATACCTTATCTAGTTTACCTGGCTTGGTTGAGGTTTTCTTTTAGCATTCTCTTGGGATGTCACCTCGACTACCAGGGGAGGCATTCTTTTGAGGATGCTGCCAACAAGTGCATTGTGCCTTGACTGCGCAACACACTTGTTGGGGGTCCTTTGTTGGCATCAGTTTTTGATGTCACGTGTATTGGAAGTCCACTCGAGCACATCAGGGTCGTACTTTATGAAAATGAGTTCCCCTGTAGCGCAAGATATCTATTTCAGACATTTCGACATGTGTTGAAGGGCACGTAATTGGGGTCATTTTGCTAGGCCATGGCTTTTGCTTATGTGAAGGTCGGTCGACATTTGGCACGTCGGACGACTTCTATTAGGCTAACGAATATTATATGGCGCGTCGCGCACGATTTTGGTTCAAATTGGCCCGATCGCTTAACGAAGTGATCCTAATGAGCTCGGATGATGAAATGGTCACCGCCAGTGTGTCTGAAATGTCGATTTCACTTTCGGGGGATGTTCATTTTGCTACGGCTTCGTGTGCGGGGTAAAAATGTGCAAATTATCGTTTTGGGCACAATCATCGAAAAAATGGCCCAAACGACCCTGAATGACGAAACTGACTGTGCCAATGCGTCTGGAACGTCAATTTTAGCCAAGAAGGACGTTCACTTCACCGCAAGGACGTATATGGGTGAAGAATATACGAAGGATAATTATAATAATATAATAATAATAATTATTATAATATAAAATATAATAATGTAGGTCAATTCTCAAAAGAAGGTGTCGGAATGTAAGGACCGACCTCAAATGTAAAGAAAAGAAATTTTGGACTGATTCAAAAATGAGAATTGAAATGTGGGTCAATTCTCAAAAGAGGGTGTCGGAATGTAAGGACCGACCTCGTGTGGGACTGATTCAGAAATGATAATTGAAATGTAGGTCAATTCTCAAAAGAAAGTGTCGGAATGTAGGGTCCGACCATGAAAATGAGAATTGAAATGTATGTCAATTCTTAAAAGAGAGTGGCAAAATATAACGACCGATGGACTGATTCGGAAATGAGAATTGAAATGTAGGTCAATTCTCAAAAGAAGGTGTCAGACTGTAAGACTGATTCGGAAGTGAGAATTGAAATGTATGTCAATTCTCAAAAGAAAGTGTCAGAATGTAAGGGATTTGGAAATGAGAATTGAAATGTAGGTCAATTCTCAAAAGCAGGTGTCGAAATGTAAGGTTCGACCTCAAATGTAAAGAATCAGAAATGTAGGACTGATTCAGAAATGAGAATTGAAATATAAGTATCAATTGTGAGATAATAGAATTGGAATGTAGGTATCTATTCAAAAATGAAAGAATTGAAATGTGGGTATCAATTCGAAGATGTGAGAATTAAAATGTAGGTATCAATTTGAAGATGTGAGAATTGAAATGTAAGTATCAATTCAAAGATGTGAGAATTGAAATGTGGGTATCAATTCGAAGATGTGAGAATTGAAATGTGGGTATCAATTCGAAGATATGAGTGAGAATTGAAATGTAAGTATCAATTCAAAGATGTGAGAATTGAAATGTAGGTATCAATTCGAAGATGTGANTGTACTTGAGGATCCCAGGCAGATTTCCTTGTCTGTCATTCGTAAAATTGTAGCAACAGCCGCACTGGATGGTGATTCTTCCCTTTCCTCGCATCCATTTCTTCGGCTCGGAATACGTTCTCTCCATGAGAAGGCCCACTCGACCTCTATCTCTTAAGATGCAGTCCAGAATGCTTATTTCATCAGTTTTAGAGAAAACCCTCGTATATGGTTCCAGGCCCTCCAATATGTTGATAAACTTTCCCTGAACCTCTTCATAGAACTCGAATTCTCTTTTGTTTACCTTGCTTATTTTATAGTATTCTACCATACCGGGAGCTGGCAGCTGCCTGAGGCGTTCCTTCCTCTGGGCCTCGGTGGGAATCCAAACTGGTGCTGGCTGATCCGGAATACGAGATTCAGTCTTAAGTGGGATATATGATCCTGGGCTCCATGGTGCGCTCTGATCCATCCCTAGTGGGACATACGGCTCGTTTGCCACAAAATATGGAGTCTGAGACTCGTTGGTGCTTGACGTGTGTTCTTCTAAGGTACTAAAACACTGTAGATGTAAAATGTTGCAGTTCGGGCATTCTGCAAATGCGCCCGTGACTGATGTCCTGGCTGGTATCTCGACGTTGCATGTTGGGCAACCTCTGCACAAGATATCTGGGGCCGGGGGTACATCTGATCCTGTCAGAAATCCTGATTCTTCATCTGTAGTGGGCAGGCTGGCAGAAGTCTCTCTCAGATCTGGATCGTAGATATGTCCCTCAAGAATGGGGGTAAGAAAACCGCTTACGTTTCTTTGGCGCTTGTGCTGCTGTCGTAGAAAGGCTCTCTGTTTCTTTCGGCTTGCATTTCTGTGTTGCGTTTTGCGGAGTGGAGTATTTGGTAATTGTTCATTGTGGGCACCTGTTAAGCCCCTTGCTGAAGTAGCTATCATGGAGGGCAGTCGGATGGGCCCCTCCATCGGATCTTGTTCTGCTATCACGTTTTTACCCTTACGTGACACGTCGTCTTGAGTCGTAACCCTCAACAGTGAAGGTAGTCCCTTCTTTTGTTCACTGCTGACTACGCCCATTAGAGGACCGTCGTAGTCCATATCAATCTGGTTAAGATCCATGTTGAAATATATGACACCTCCTTGTAGCGCCATCTCTTCATTCAGTGCGAGGTTCTAACCGTCCTTGAAGGCAAAGATCAGCCTCTGTCCTGACATTTTTCTGCCGACGACAGAAAGAAACGTCAGTGGGCCAAAGTTTGGCATGAACAAGAACAAAACAGAGTATTCATTAAAGTAATATTTAGTTTGTTTTGGTGAAAAGGATTACTCATTTTATGTGTGAGTTTTGTTTTAATTTTATGGAATTTTTAAATCCAAAAGTAGAAAAGAGAACCTGTGAAGTTCAAAAATTTTCTAAAAATCTTCATTATATATGAGATTAATTACAAAATTTGGACCCGGTCATAGACATATGACCATATAGATAACCTAAATAATCAAGGTTTCAAAGTTTCAAAGCAAGCAGAGGTAAGCGACATTAAGCAGCATCAGGTCGTGTAATAGGTTTTCAGGTATCGTCCATTTATCGGTAACATGGGTCTTTCACCCCAGAAGTCCACTAACTGGTAGGATCTTCCTGTATAAACCTTCTCAACGACAAATGGTCCCTCCCAAGTTGGCTCGAATTTGCCACCTATTTTGCGGCGAGCAAGAATAGGTCTTTTGAGCATGATTACGAGGTCACCAATTTTGAATGTCCTTGGGCGGACCAATTTGTCATGGGCTTGTACCATCTTTGCCTGGTAGAGCTCCAAATGTTGTTGTGCTTCCAATCGTTTTCCCTCGAGACTCTCTAGTTCTTCAAGCTTGTGTTTTGTGTTTTCTTCTGTTGTAAGTTTGTTGGCAACGGCGACTCTGAAAGATGGTGTCTGGATCTCTAGCAGTAGCACAGCCTCGGTCCCGTACACCAGCATATAAGGTGTACACTGAGTTGGAGTCCTGAAAGTCGTCCGGTAGGCCCACAAGGCTTCTAACAGTTTGTTATGCCAATCCCTTTTATTTTTATCTAGTGTTTTCTTCAAAATTTGTACCAGTGTCTTGTTGAAAGCTTCAGCCAGACCATTTTCTCTGAGATAGTAAATTATAGAGTATCTCCAATCTATCCCATGTATTTTGACGAAATTGTTGATCTTTGTGCTTTTGAAAGCTGTCCCATTGTCAGAGATTATTCTTCGCGGTACTCCAAAACGGTAGACAATTTGGCTTTTAAAAAAATGAAGGACGTGCTGTGCCGTAAGCTCACGTAACAGTACTGCCTCTGCCCATTTGGAGAAGTAATCTATAGCGACAAGTATGAATCTGTGCCCTTTAGAAAATGGAGGGTCTATCAGACCTATTATGTCTGTGCCCCAACACCCGAATGGTCACGAGGCAACAGTTGGGTGTAGCACATTCGGAGGCTGGTGTAAGACCACCCCATGCACCTGGCATTGGTGACATCTTCTGGTTGTATCCATGCAATCGGACATCATCCCTGACCAATAATATCCAAGTCTTTTGATCTTCATTTTCATTTTTGGTCCCGACTGGTGAGCGCCACACAATCTGACATGTACTTCTTTAACAATATTTTGTGCCTCAGCTCTGCTCAAACACCGTAGCCACATTTGGTTGAACGATCTTCTGTAGAGAACATTTTCCACCAGAGTGTAAGACATGACCCTTCTTATGATGTGGTGTGCCTCAGACTTGTCCTCTGGCCGCTTTCTAGTATGCAAATCTTTGTTGATGTCAGCAACTATATTTATGGTTTCTTCTTTTCCAAGTTTGTGTAGAGTTTCAAAGTCGCTTCGAGACAAGACTCGTCTTCCTTGCACCGTGACTACGATGGAATCCTCCGGGGGACACCCCATTTCCTTAGTGAGTTTTGCTAAAGTGTCGGCATGAGCATTATCTCCCTTAGGAATCCGGTAGAAAGTCACCTCAGGAATCTGCTCCAGGAGCTTCATCGCGTACAGATGGTATTCTGCTAATCTTGGTTTTAGAATTCTGTATTGTCCGGCGACTTGCTGGATGACAAGTTGAGAGTCACCATAAATGGCAATGTTCGTTATATCCATCGAAATTTCCAATTCCAACCCGGTGATTAAGGCTTCATATTTTGCTTCATTGTTGGTACATGGCTCCGTCAGGTGGTACGAAAATCTCAACATACTCTTATCTGGCTTGATAAATATCAAACCAATCCCTACCTTGCCTGGTATAACTGTGCCTGATCCCTTGTACTTTCTGGCTGACGAGGCACCATCGAAGTACATTTCCCAGCGCTGCGCACTGGAAAATTCTATTTGTAGTATCTGCTCGTCTGGTAACTCGTCGTTGAGAGAGGACCCAACTGGCAGTGAATGTGCAGCGAGAAAGTCTGCCAAAATCTGTCCCATGATAGCACGGAGGGGTACAAAAGTTATATCAAATTGCAATAAGATCACTAAACATCTCGCTAAACGTCCAGAGAGTGTTGGTCGGGTCATCAAATATTGCAGTGGATTAACTTTCAAAATTAGGGTAATCTTGTGAGAAAACATGTAATGTCTAAGCTTTTGAGTGGCAAAAATTAGTGCCAGACAATGGTTCTCAATAGGTGGATACCTTACCTCCGTCGATATTAGACGACGACTCAAGTAGTAGAGAGCATTTTCTTTTCCCTCCTCATTGACTTGGGCTAATAAGGCTAAAGCCGCGGTATAAAGTATCAACGGTTTTCCTGGGATAGGGGCTACCAAAACAGGAGGTGCCATTAAATATTGTTTAACGTCCTCAAAGGCTCGCTGACATTTTTCTTCCCAAATAAATTTGGCGTCCTTTTTAATTAATGCCGAGAAAGGCTGACACCTACGTGAAAGATTAGAAATAAAGCGTCTCAGATATGCCAACTTCCCCTAGAACGAACGTAGCTATTTCAAGGTTTTAGGGGGAGGCATTTCCAAGATAGCTTTAATCTTATCCGGGTCGATCTTGATTCCCCGATGACAGACAATGAATCCTAGAAATTTCCTGGAGGTGACGCCAAAGGCACACTTTATGGGATTCATTTTAAGGTTATATCATCGTAACCGTTCAAACACAATCCTCAAATCATACAAATGGTCTATTTTTCATTTACTTTTGATGACCAGATCATCCACGTAGCATTCTACTTGATTGTGAATGAGATCGTCAAAAATCTTCGTCATTGCACGCTGATATGTCGCTCCGGCGTTCTTTAGGCCGAACGACATTACTGTGTAGCAGAAGATTCAAATCGGAGTTCTGAAAGCTGTAAGCGCTGCATCCTCGGGAGCCATCTTGATTTGGTTATACCGCAACGATCCGTCCATGAAGGAGAAAATTTCATGTGTGAAGCGATATCCACCATCATTTCCGGTATATGTAGTGGAAACTCG
>JXCR01072654.1:29979-56692 GCA_002079205.1 Phalaenopsis hybrid cultivar
GACCCAACCCTTGGTTAACCACTTTAACCCAAGCTAAAGCCCAAAATCGTGAGCCCCCACATGGCCAATACCCAAATTCATGCCAGGAAGCCACCTCAGCCCAAACTGAGCTGAGAGCTCCTCTACTTAACACCTAAGCAGAGGGGCTAACCCCTCAATTGGCCAGCCAAGCTTCCCCTTGGCCAATTTCTACAAAATGCCCCCCCATGGCCATGAATAGGGTGGTAAAAAGTTTTTCACCAAGGCCTCCCAAACTCCTCAGAGAGCTTTTCTAAGAGTCCCCTAGCACATTACAATCCATTTCCCTCTCCCAATTCCACCACATAAATCCAATTTTGAGTTTGAATTCCTGCCCAAAACTAGGGCAAACTACAATCTAAACCTACACAGCACCAAAATTCAAACAAATTGGCTCCACACCTTTACAACAGTGAAGGAAGCCAAACCCCCACCAATTCCCCCTCTGAAATAGCCTCTATCATAGCTCTCAACCAACACCTAAAATCGGCTGTGGTCAAAATCATATATAGGCCTTACACCAGAGCCAAAGGNGATATTTATCTCATGGGTAAAAATATATTTTTTTTTAATTTTTAAAGGGATAAAGAGAAGGTTAAATCAAAGTACTTATTATACCACATGTCAATACTCTATGATGCTATTTTTACTGCTCATTATAATCTTTAACCATGACCCAACCCTTGGTTAACCACTTTAACCCAAGCTAAAGCCCAAAACCGTGAGCCCCCACATGGCCAATACCCAAATTCATGCCAAGAAGCCACCTCAGCCCAAATTGAGCTGAGAGCTCCTTTGTTTAACACCTAAGCAGTGGGGCTAACCCCTCAATTGGCCAGCCAAGCTTCCCCTTGGCCAATTTCTACAAAATGCCCCCCCATGGCCATGAATAGGGTGGTAAAAAGTTTTTCACCAAGGCCTCCCAAACTCCTCAGAGAGCTTTTCTAAGAGTCCCCTAGCACATTACAATCCATTTCCCTCTCCCAATTCCACCACATAAATCCAATTTTGAGTTTGAATTCCTGCCCGAAACTAGGGCAAACTACAATCTAAACCTACACAGCACCAAAATTCAAACAAATTGGCTCCACACCTTTACAACAGTGAAGGAAGCCAAACCCCCACCAATTCCCCCTCTGAAATAGCCTCTATCATAGCTCTCAACCAACACCTAAAATCGGCTGTGGTCAAAATCATATATAGGCCTTACACCAGAGCCAAAGGCTTCATTCCTAAGCTCTTTGGGACCCAACGAAGGTGTGAAGAATCTCTGATTAAGGCCAAACCTCTCGGAGCAAAGGTATAACCTCACTCACTCTCCCGAGCCTTTGCGAGCTCTCCATTTATGATGGTTTGATTTCATCGTATGTTTACAATATAGATGTGTTTGTCTCTTCAGGACGAACAATTTAAAAAAAATCATCAAAATCCATTAAGAAACGAGAGAGATACTAAGGTTTTAAGTTGGACGGCTCCCGGTTCAGGCCATTGGGGACGATGAACGGATGCCGTCCATTCTCGCGTGTATTGAATAGATGGCGGAGATCAAGCCGGATAATCCTCTGGAACGATATGGCAGGCCGCGTGGCAGCAGACTCAGAAGGCGGCGTCTAATAGAAGTGTGCCGCGTGGCTGTTCGACGAATCCGATGATCCAGTCAGCCCGTGGTTTGAATAAATAAATAGGGGTATTTANAAAGTTTGGAGAGGCCTCTCTAATAAAATTTCAACACACCTCCCATGGCCGTGGGAGGTGAGTTTTTATAAAAATGGCCATGGGGTGGCTCTCAGGACCTCTCATGGTCGTGGGAGGTGAGTTTTTATAAAAATGGACATGGGGTGGCTCTCAGGGCACAAGTTTGGGTGCATTAATAGGTGGAGGGCAGAGGAGCTCCACAGTTTGATTTGGATGAGCTGGCCTCTAGGTTTGATTTAAGGTGCCATGGGGGTGGCTCTCGGTTTTGGGCTTTTCCAGCCACTAGGCTGACCGGCCATCCAGGGGGAGGTGGCTAGGAGCTCAGGGAACCCAGCGGAATCCATCACAGCAATTTAATGCAAATGTGCTTGGATTTGGCAAAGATATCTTAAGCATGTGCATTTTTGGAAATAAGATCCCTTAATTNGATATCTTAAGCATTTGTATTTTTGGAAATAAGATCCCTTAAATTGGGGGACCTTTGGTCCATGGCTTGATTTAGGTGGTTTCATGGTGTTTGGACTGGTCACAAAGTCCAACTAAAGGCTGTGGTGGACTTAATTTGGTGGCTTTAAGGTGGTTAGGTCACATTTAGTGTATGGGTCCAAGTCGGTGCAAATGACCAAAACTTGGGTTTGGGCTAGGTTATCCATGTCAATTGGCTCAATTGATTATTTCATTTGGTGTAGATGATCACAATGAACAACTTTGGTGAAGGATGGAAGTGGTTTTGAGTTCAATTGAAAGGTCAATTTGAANTTGTGTTTTGTGTTTTCTTCTGTTGTAAGTTTGTTGGCAACGGCGACTCTGAAAGATGGTGTCTGGATCTCTAGCAGTAGCACAGCCTCGGTCCCGTACACCAGCATATAAGGTGTACACTGAGTTGGAGTCCTGAAAGTCGTCCGGTAGGCCCACAAGGCTTCTAACAGTTTGTTATGCCAATCCCTTTTATTTTTATCTAGTGTTTTCTTCAAAATTTGTACCAGTGTCTTGTTGAAAGCTTCAGCCAGACCATTTTCTCTGAGATAGTAAATTATAGAGTATCTCCAATCTATCCCATGTATTTTGACGAAATTGTTGATCTTTGTGCTTTTGAAAGCTGTCCCATTGTCAGAGATTATTCTTCGCGGTACTCCAAAACGGTAGACAATTTGGCTTTTAAAAAAATGAAGGACGTGCTGTGCCGTAAGCTCACGTAACAGTACTGCCTCTGCCCATTTGGAGAAGTAATCTATAGCGACAAGTATGAATCTGTGCCCTTTAGAAAATGGAGGGTCTATCAGACCTATTATGTCTGTGCCCCAACACCCGAATGGTCACGAGGCAACAGTTGGGTGTAGCACATTCGGAGGCTGGTGTAAGACCACCCCATGCACTTGACATTGGTGACATCTTCTGGTTGTATCCATGCAATCGGACATCATCCCTGACCAATAATATCCAAGTCTTTTGATCTTCATTTTCATTTTTGGTCCCGACTGGTGAGCGCCACACAATCTGACATGTACTTCTTTAACAATATTTTGTGCCTCAGCTCTGCTCAAACACCGTAGCCACATTTGGTTGAACGATCTTCTGTAGAGAACATTTTCCACCAGAGTGTAAGACATGACCCTTCTTATGATGTGGTGTGCCTCAGACTTGTCCTCTGGCCGCTTTCTAGTATGCAAATCTTTGTTGATGTCAGCAACTATATTTATGGTTTCTTCTTTTCCAAGTTTGTGTAGAGTTTCAAAGTCGCTTCGAGACAAGACTCGTCTTCCTTGCACCGTGACTACGATGGAATCCTCCGGGGGACACCCCATTTCCTTAGTGAGTTTTGCTAAAGTGTCGGCATGAGCATTATCTCCCTTAGGAATCCGGTAGAAAGTCACCTCAGGAATCTGCTCCAGGAGCTTCATCGCGTACAGATGGTATTCTGCTAATCTTGGTTTCAGAATTCTGTATTGTCCAGCGATTTGCTGGATGACAAGTTGAGAGTCAGTTAAGCTTGGTTTTAGAATTTTGTATTGTCCGGCGACTTGCTGGATGACAAGTTGAGAGTCACCATAAGCGACTTGCTGGATGACAAGTTGAGAGTCACCATAAATGACAATGTTTGTTATATCCATTGAAATCCAATTCCAACCCGGTGATTAAGGCTTCATATTTTGCTTCATTGTTGGTACATGGCTCCGTCAGGTGGTACGAAAATCTCAACATACTCTTATCTGGCTTGATAAATATCAAACCAATCCCTACCTTGCCTGGTATAACTGTGCCTGATCCCTTGTACTTTCTGGCTGACGAGGCACCATCGAAGTACATTTCCCAGCGCTGCGCACTGGAAAATTCTATTTGTAGTATCTGCTCGTCTGGTAACTCGTCGTTGAGAGAGGACCCAACTGGCAGTGAATGTGCAGCGAGAAAGTCTGCCAAAATCTGTCCCATGATAGCACGGAGGGGTACAAAAGTTATATCAAATTGCAATAAGATCACTAAACATCTCGCTAAACGTCCAGAGAGTGTTGGTCGGGTCATCAAATATTGCAGTGGATTAACTTTCAAAATTAGGGTAATCTTGTGAGAAAACATGTAATGTCTAAGCTTTTGAGTGGCAAAAATTAGTGCCAGACAATGGTTCTCAATAGGTGGATACCTTACCTCCGTCGATATTAGACGACGACTCAAGTAGTAGAGAGCATTTTCTTTTCCCTCCTCATTGACTTGGGCTAAGAAGGCTAAAGCCGCGGTATAAAGTATCAACGGTTTTCCTGGGATAGGGGCTACCAAAACAGGAGGTGCCATTAAATATTGTTTAACGTCCTCAAAGGCTCGCTGACATTTTTCTTCCCAAATAAATTTGGCGTCCTTTTTAATTAATGCCGAGAAAGGCTGACACCTACGTGAAAGATTAGAAATAAAGCGTCTCAGATATGCCAACTTCCCCTAGAACGAACGTAGCTATTTCAAGGTTTTAGGGGGAGGCATTTCCAAGATAGCTTTAATCTTATCCGGGTCGATCTTGATTCCCCGATGACAGACAATGAATCCTAGAAATTTCCTGGAGGTGACGCCAAAGGCACACTTTATGGGATTCATTTTAAGGTTATATCATCGTAACCGTTCAAACACAATCCTCAAATCATACAAATGGTCTATTTTTCATTTACTTTTGATGACCAGATCATCCACGTAGCATTCTACTTGATTGTGAAATGAGATCGTCAAAAATCTTCGTCATTGCACGCTGATATGTCGCTCCGGCGTTCTTTAGGCCGAACGACATTACTGTGTAGCAGAAGATTCAAATCGGAGTTCTGAAAGCTGTAAGCGCTGCATCCTCGGGAGCCATCTTGATTTGGTTATACCGCAACGATCCGTCCATGAAGGAGAAAATTTCATGTGTGAAGCGATATCCACCATCATTTCCGGTATATGTAGTGGAAACTCGTCTTTTGGACATGCCTTGTTCAAATCTTTGAAGTCGACAGAAACGTAGATCTGTCCATTTTTCTTTTTAACTGGTACAATATTGGCTAACCACGTGGGGTACTGCTCTTCAATGAAGTTGACGTCTATCAATTTCTTTACCTCGGCGATGACTTGTTGTTCTATCTCGAGGCGCATTCTCCTTGGAACTTGTTTTACTGGGGTTATATTCTTGTTCACCCCAAGTTTATGGACTGCAACCTCTGCTGACAGTCCTGGTATTTCATCGTAGCTCCATACGAAGCAATCTTTGAATTCTACTAATAGTTTGACCAGTTCTGCAGATTCTTTATCATCAAGTAGAGAACTAATAAATGTAGGCCGGAGTCGTTCTTCAGTCCTGAGGTTAATCTCTTTCAATTCATCGATAGTGGATTTAATTTCCTCCTTAAATTCTGGCGGAGCATCTCCTATTGGTTGATCAGTAGAGTCATCATCTATATCGAGACAATCTTTTTTTGACTCATTAATAACAACCATGCAAAAACCAGAATCATTGACTGGTCCAACTGTACCAAATCCAAGACCTTCTTTTGAATTGGGAGTTCGTCTTTTAGTATTCCACAGTTTNTCGTGGTATAAAGTATCAACGGTTTTCCTAGGATAGGGGCTGCCAAAACAGGAGGTGTCATTAAATATTGTTTAACGTCCTCAAAGGGCCACTGGCATTTTTCTTCCCAAATAAATTTGGCATCCTTTTTAATTAATGTCGAGAAAGTCTGACACCTACCTGAGAGATTAGAAATAAAGCGTCTCAGATATGCCAACTTCCTCTGGAAGGACTGTTTCAAGGTTTTAGGGGGAGGCATTTCCAAGATAGCTTTAACCTTATCTGCGTCGATCTCGATTCCCCGATGACGGACAACGAATCATAGAAATTTCCCGGAGGTGACGCCAAAGGCGCACTTTAAGGGATTCATTTTAAGGTTATATCATCGTAATCGTTTAAACACTATCCTCAAATTATACAAGTGGTCTATTTTCTATTTAATTTTGATGACCAGATTATCCGTAGCATTCTACTTAATTGTGAATGAGCTCGTCAAAAATCTTCGTCATTGTACGCTGATATGTTGCTCCAGCGTTCTTTAGGCCGAACGACATCACTGTGTAGCAGAAGATTCCAATCGGTGTTCTGAAAGCTGTAAGCGCTGCATCCTTGGGAGCCATCTTGATTTGGTTATACCCCGACGATCCGTCCATGAAGGAGAAAATCTCGTGTTGAAGCGATATCCACCATCATTTCTGGTATAGGTAGTGGAAACTCGTCTTTTGGACATTAAATATCTGAAGTCGACACAAACGCGGATATGTCCATTTTTCTTTTTAACTGGTACAATATTGGTTAACCACGTGGGATACTGCTCTTCTTTAACGAAGTTGGCGTCTATCAATTTCTTCACCTCGGCAATGACTTGTTGTTCTATTTCGAGGCGCATTCTCCTGGGAGCTTATTTTACTGGTGTTACATTCTTGTCCACCCCAAGTTTATGGACTGCAACCTCTGCTGACAGTCCTGGCATTTCATCGTAGCTCCATGCGAAGCAATCTTTGAATTCTTCTAATAGTTTGACCAGTTCTGCAGATTATTCGTCATGAAGTAGAGAACTTATAAAAGTAGGTTGGGGTCATTCTTCAGTCCCGAGGTTAATCTCTTTCAATTCATCGATACTGGATTTAATTTCTTCCTTAAATTCTGGAGGAGCATCTCCTATTGGTTGATCGGTAGAGTCATCATCTATATCAAGACAATCTTTTTCTGACTCACTAGTAACAAACATGCAAAATTCAGAATCATCGACTGGTCCAACTGTACCAAATCCGAGACCTTCTTTTGAATTGGGAGTTCATCTTTTAGTATTCCACAGTTTTTCAAAGAGTTGAAATTTATCTTTTGGCATTTGTTTTGGTAAATGTCCCTGTTGAATTCACTTTTGAACATAAGGTGATAAGTAACCAAAAGGCAATTCCATTAATTCATTAGAATCAACATCCAAATTTACATGTTTTGTTCCATTAATTCATTAGAATCAACATCCAAATTTACATGTTTTTTAAGCTCAGTAGAGGTAGGCATTTCCATTAATTCATTAGAATCAACATCCAAATTTACATATTTTTCAAGCTCAGTAGAGGTAGAAGCACTGTAAAATTTGATCAGCTTTGAACTAACACTATGGACTTCCCTGACCTCTAAACTCTCGACCTTTTGAGGGAGAATCAGAGTGAGGGTCATAGTCTACGGACTTCCTTGACCTCTAAACTCTCGACCTTTTAAGGGAGACTCAGAGTGAGGGTCACATTATCCACATAGTGGTTTATCCGATCATACATTGTTTCATATTCATTCCTCTCTGTATCTTCTAGGGATATCTCGTACTGAGGCTTCTTTGTTTTTTCATCATTACCTCATCTTCAGAACTGCCGTCATCACCAATTTTGATAGTTGGCCTAGTTCGTTCAACAATTAAATTGATCTTTCCTCATCCGCGTCCCCGGCCTCGACCTCGGGTGCGTGAACTAGAAGAANACTAAACTTCAAAAATCCATATCTTTGCATAAAAAATTCATAAAAATAAAATAAAAATACCCTATTGCTCACTGAACAGAGGAGAATCATATGGAAGTATTTTCACATTAATTTGATGCATAAATTATTTTTAAAAAAATAATTAGGGTTAGGGGTTTTTCAATTCTCCATTCATATTGGATTATTACCTTGACCCCAAATTGTGTTAGGAGTTTTTCAATTCTCCATTCATATTGGATTATCACCTTGACCCCAAATTTTTATATATTGTAGCCTCTGTCTAAGTGCACAATTTGAGTATTTTTTTCAAAGACATAGGAGATCTCTAGATAGAGATCTTAATTTTATAAGTTTTTATGCATTTTCTATTCAAATAATTATAGAAAATTGTATGTAGCTTAGAAAATTCTACAAAAATTCATGTAAGTTTCCTATGGTCAGAATAGTCTTAGGAAATAATTTCATGATTTTTAAGAATCAAAACATCACTGTTTTGAGCAAACCTTAATTTGCTTAAAACATTTANCGGTTCCCTACCTCAAAGAGATTCCAAAAATATAAAACTTATTTTTCAACATATAAAATATTTTATTTTTATTAAAATCCCCAAAAATTCAAAAAAATTTTATAAATCACAAAAAAATTCAAAAAATCATAAAATTTTGGCCAAATGACTTTCTGGTCTAGGGCTAGCTTACAAAAAAATTTCAAGTGATTAGGAGTTGTCTTCATCATCTTTTGGAATTTTCCTTGAAAATGTACATTTTTGCATGAAAATAATTATATAAATCAAATTAAATTTNTGCTAGCATGTTGTAGTCTACTTTGTATGATCCTCTAATTTTGTCTTGATTATGTGGTTCTTCCAATAGCGGAGGTGGGGGTTCCTCTTCTCGAGTCATTATCTGTTTTCCTTTGTCTGCTGGAGCTGTTCTTGGTGGTAACACTTTTCTGCTCCTTAAGTTGACTTCTGTGACTTCTTCTTCTTGAGATATCATTGTTGAATCTTTCGATGTCTTTTCCTCTTCGTCGGTGAGATCTAAGTTGATGGCGAGCGTTGCACCATGGCGCTCGAGAGTTAGCTCTTCGTTATCAGTGATGTCGTAAGAGATATCTTTGATGTCTTCTTTAGACTTGACAACAAGTTCATCGGACTCAAGTACGATTTGAGGATCATTTTGAGGTCAAGATCGCAACTAGCTTGGTTATAATCAGTCATGTTATTACCAGAAATAGTCAAAACGTAGCCGAAATCACAACCATTATATTCATAAGACCACGGAACAAAAATATAATCATATAAAGTCAAGGGTTCGAGGATTTTCTTCCTCGAATCCGAGACAAGCAATCTAATAGAGGCAGCCCCTATCCTATTCCCAGTGCTATCGATTTTGGCAGTGGCACTCTTCTTTTTCTTATTCTTTGTCCTGGATGATGATGGATTTTCTGGTGAAATCTTCATCTCGGGCTTGGTATGCTGCAAACTCTGAATGGAGGCTTGTTTTGATGCAGACTGTAGCTTGTTCAGTATCTTCTTGGATGATTTGCTCCATACCTCATTCCATCCTTCTTCTGTATTTGTAGAAGCTTGTTTCGATGAATCTTGCATTTGATTGAGGACTCTCTTGAGTTCATCTCAAGTTGTACTCCATCCATCTGTTCCGACATATGGATCAATTTGAGAGATTGACTCAGCTGAAATCATGTTTATGGAACCTTTTTCAAGTTCTCTCAAATACTCCTTTGGGATGTGTTATATTCTATTCCTTGAGGTTCTTCTTGAGCCAGTCTTTAAAGACGAAGGATTTGTCTATAGTGTGCCCAAGAAACCGGTGGTACGCGCAATAATTTGGTTCATTCTTCTTATCCACCTCTTCGGGTTTCTTCGGATCAGGTAGTTTGAATTCTGGTTTCTTCATCAAGCTTTTGAATATTTTAGGTACAGCTTCATCTTTGATGGAGTAAACAACTTTCTGTTGCTCTAACAAGGATATTCTTTTACCCGTTGTTCGAGGTGATCCCTCCTGAGACTGCCATTGGTTGGATTGACTGCTCTGTTTCTGAGAGTACTGTGACGAAGACTGACGACGATCTTCTGCATATATCTTTATCGGCTGCTTTCCTTTGTCGGCGGTTGCGACTACCCCTGATTTCTTTTCAAATACTCTGGTCACCTTAGCCTTTTAATGTGGCTCCATGTGCTTCATTTCTTCTTGTAGACTGCTCGCTTTACTGAGTAGCTTCTCGAAGGATTTGATGGTGAGTCCCTTAAGCATGAAAGCTACTGGCCCATGAATGCTTTTGAGTAGAATCTCAATCGCTTGATGTTCCTGTAGCTGAGGTTCACATTTCATGCTAAGGTTTCTCCACCTCAAAATATAATCTGTCAAGGTTTCACTAGGCTTTTGCTTCTCCATCATGAGTTCTCCAATAGACACATGATGTTGTGCCCCAGCAAACCTTTTCACAAATAACTGTTCCAACTCAGAAAATATTTTAATTGACCCGTTGGGCAAGTCAGCGTACCAGTCGAAAGCAATCCCTGACAAGCTGCTAACAAACTGCTGACAGAGTAGAGCTTCGCTATTCCTTGTGTTTCCACAATTCACTCGAAAATGTGCTATGTGCTGCCTGGGATTTCCAGTCCCATCGAATATCTTGAAGTTTGAGGTTAAAAAACCCTTGGGGAAAGTCAAGACATCAAACTCCTCTAGGTAAGGTCTACCCTTTAAAACTGATGCACCGCCCTTGGACTGGGCTAAGGCATCCCGTACTTGTTCAACCATTTGCTTGAACTTTTTTTCTGGCATGGTACTTGATGGATAATCCTCCTTCGGTTGTTCTTCTTTGTCTGTCAAACTAGCCTCCCTTCTTTCATCTGCGATGTGCATGATTTTTGGCTGGTTAATTTCTGGAGAAGCCAATCGAGGTGCTTGTGATTGCCCCTGAATGGTGGCCATGGCGGTCATAGCTGCAGTCATCTCTTCTATTCTTTTCTCTAGTAGAACAACTTGCTCATCCCTAGGGAGGATAACCCTACGCAACTCATCTACGGTGTTCTCTTCAGTGTGAGGTTGAGCCTCACGCACAAATGTGGTAGCTCTGGTTACGATTACATGGACATCCATGAAATCTTCCTCCAAGTAATCACTGTAATCAAAATCCTCATTGTCACTATCGACGTAAACTCCATGTTCTCAAGCTAACTCAGAAATATCAATCCTGAGTTTCTCAACTTTTTCCTTAATTATCGATTCCTTGATTGCTTTAAGATCTGGAGGACCCTGATGGAAATCCTCAACTTGTTCCTCCATCTTGCTAGCTATTGTTGCGACGATGTCAGATATTTCAGGCACTGGTTTTGCTTCCTGTCTTACAGATTCACTGAAGTGTATCGGTGCAGCAACCTTAGGTACCCATACCTTCTTCCTTTTCGACGATGATGGCTCAGGACGGGGCGTCTTAGTAAAGACATCGGTATGTCGAGGGAAGGTATGATCCCCATGGTGTAGACCGGCTACAGTGTCAGGTAATCGTCTTGTCTTTCTTTCCATGACTGTAGGAATAACAGGTGAACCTCTCGGACCCAGTCTTGACTTAATCGGCCGGTGACCTGTGGTTCTGGTGGTGGTATGATCGGTGGTGACCATAGCAATATCAACTCGATTTCCCAAACGGAGCTAGACGGAAACACGGGTAGGTGACTTTATAGTCGACCTTTGAGATTTTCTAGCGGACTTAATATCCTTCAAAATTTCATTCTTCATATGAGGGGAAATTGCATGTCCCACTCGTTTAAGTAATTCACTAACAGAACATCCTTCTTTAATAGCAAGCCTTCTAAAGACTGCACTAACTCGGGTGATGGGGCTGAATTTCTTTCCCTTCTCACCATGTCCTTGAGGTGATGGTAATGCAGCAGCAATCTTTCGGGTATTCTCATATCCATCAGTATCTGTCAGAGGATGGAATCTACTCCCTCGCAGGAGTGGGTAAATTTCCGGTAATACCTCCTCAACTTGATGAGGCTCCTCCTCCTCAGGTGTGTTCTCAGGAGTCTGGGCTTTAGCTTGAAGAGGCTCCTCCTCATCAGGTGAGTTCTCAGGAGTCTGGGCTTTGATGGCCCTCCGAACTCTCCTATTGCGGTTCCTCCTTTGAGTTCAGGTCAGTGTTACAGTCCTTGAGCTCGACCCGATTTCAAACACGGATGGCGGAATAATTAATCCTTAAGCCGAATCTTCAACAATCATCACTTCCTTCCCCTTAGCAGCAGCGGGGATAGCAGGTTTGGCGGGTGTTGTGATGGCAGCAGTTTTAGCCTTCTTGCCCGCAGGGAAGTCTTGAGGGTAGTTCAAACTCAATTCTGCAGACGGCTCTTGAACTTCCGGGGCAGCGATCTTCATTACCACGAACGGGGCTTTCCCGAGGATANGTGTTAGAGGTACAGTCCTTGAGCTCGACCCGATTTCAAACACGGGTGGCAGAACAGTTAATCCTTCAGCCTGAATCTTCAAAAATCATCAGCTCCTTCCCCTTAGCAGCAGCAGGGATAGCAAGTTTGACGGGTGTCGTGATGGCAGCAGTTTTAGCCTTCTTGCCGACAGGGAAGTCTTGAGGGCAGTTCAAACTGAATTCTGCAGACGGCACTTGAACTTCCGGGGCAGCGATCTTCATTACCACGAATGGGGCTTTCCCAAGGATAACCTCGAGGTATTCAAATACAGCTCCGAACTTGATGGTGGGAGCGACGATACGGGCGTTGCGGTCCGTCGGCAGGTTATAAGAAAAGGTCAGTGTTGGGTAAGCCATCGCAACGGGCTTTAAAACAAAAAGTTTTAGGGTTAGCTATATGGCCGAAAACCTCGTAATCCTTAATGCAAGCACTGAAAGTAGAGGTTAATCTATAGACCGGGCGGGTCTTAATTTACAGGTAATTTTAATATCTTTATTTAAAAATGTAAAATTGATTAATATTTTGAAGTGCGTGCAGCACAACACAATTTGGTTTAATTTGCAAAGCAGCAAAACAAATGTGAAAATAAGTTGTGAGAAAGTTTAGGACCCAGTGCGGGACCCAATTCATGGCAGAAAATGCCCAGGTGGAGTTAACACCCCACATAAAAAAAAATTTTAATAGTCCTTAATGGTCTTCTGAACCCCTGTGTTCAAAGATGGTTGAACAGCTAGTCCTGAAGTCCAAGGAGTTAGTTGTACTTTTCCAAGGTAGAAATGGGTAAAGTATGCTAACGGAAGAAGGGTAATTTGGTCCAAGAAGGACATGGACATGTTACCAATGTGTGAAGATAATATTTCTTGATTAGTAGGGAGAGAAAAGCTAGTCCCCAGCGGAGTCGCTAGAAGCTGTCGGCGTTATTTCAGGTTGGTTTGTGGGGTTGCCCGTAAGAAGCTGTCGGTCACCGGAATCGAAATCACGTCGCCCACTTTGGAAGGACATTGAAGTATGAAATCAAACTGACCCCATATTTTTCATAGTAGAAGGACGTTGAAGTATGAAATCAAATTGACCCCATATTTTTCATAGTTTAAAATGAAAGAGCTCCTCAAATCTTGTATCTATCCCGAAGAATAAACACAAGACTTGAGGATGAGGCTCGATCAAATAAACTAAGNTCTAAGGTCTAGTAATTCTAAGGGTGACTCATCTTGAGTTTCCCCCACAGTGACCCCACCTACTAAGTGCTAGAGGTTGAGAGCAACATGTGGAAATTCAAGTTGAGTGGAGAAGAGTTTGGAATTTCTAGTGGTGAGGGTTCCATGTCTAGTTTTCTAAGAATAGTCAACAGGAAAANATCCTATGGCTAGACCTCAGGCTACTACAGAGGAAAAACTAAACCTCAACCAAAAATGAGGTCAACAAAACTCTAATATTATCTTCTTCAATCCACTTCTCCTTATGAACATCGCCTTATGTGCGTCCTCTATATAACTTGTGTGGATAAATTACATTTCAATTATCATTCAATATGCTCTAGATGTGCATGCAACTCAAGTACCTTGGTCTCCAATAAAGCCATAGTATTCTCAATTTTGTTCATCTTCTCTTATATCTATTCAATACTAACGGCTAAGAAACCAATATCTCTTGTGCACTTTGAATAATGAATCTCGTCCTCATGGTTTATTCCTTCTTCTTTAAATCCATCTCACATGAAGACATTTTCTCTAAATGTCACTTTATCTTAAACTTTTAGGGCTAGAAATGATCTGGGGTGAAATTCTTTCACTAAACCCTTCTATTTATAAGCCTAAATCCTTCCAATAACTCCTACACATATTTAGAAATTGGCTTGGCACATTTTTATAAAGTTATTATTGGTTAAACCTTCTAGAATATTAATTTTGCACGTGTTTAAACTGTCGCGCTTAAACGTCGGATCTGGCGCTTAAGCGCCAGTGTACATTTTTGCACTAGTCCACTTAACATCCAAATTCTCTTTCTAATATGTCTAGGTCACTAAATAAAGTTTTAAAATCTTCACTAACACATAATAACACAAAAAAAATACTACCCCAATTTTCTTAATCACACACAAAACAACAATCAAAATAAAAACACTCTGATAATTATGGATTGCCTCCAACAAAGCGTTTGGTTTTATGTCATCAACCTGATGTAACCAATGTTTATTCTCGTTGAGCCAACATCATTTAATCATTAAATTTATGCTGATCCCTTATAAAAAAAGGTTTCAGTCTATTTCCATTAAATTTAAATATTTTCTCAAAATTAGGATCTTTATTATCCACAGCTCCATAAGGATAAACTTTTACCTCAACAAATTGGCCCATCCACCTAGACTTAAGTTTGCCTGGAAATAATCTTCACCTTGCATTATATAGCAAAACTTGTTGTCCTAGCTGAAAATATTTAGTAAGAATCCTTTAATCATGCCACATCTTCATCTTTTCTTTATAAATCTTGGCACTCTCATAAGATTCATTCCTTATCTTTCCAANACCCAAGGTAAAAATGGGTAAAGTATGCTAATGGAAGAAGGGTAATTTGGTCCAAGAGGGACATGGACATATTCAACGGAAGAAAGGTAATTTGGTCCAAGAGGGACATGGACATATTACCGATGTGTGAAGATAATATTTTTTTATTTTTATGGAGAGGAAAGCTATTCTCCAGCGGAGTCTCCAGAAGCTGTCGGCGTTATTTCGGGTTGGTTTGTGGGGTTGCCCGTAAGAAGCTGTCGGTCGCTGTAATCAAAATCTCGTCGCCCGCTTCGGAAGGACGTTGAAGTATGAAATCAAACTGACCATAGTTTAAAATGAAAGAGCACTGTACCTCAAGTCATGTATCTATCCCGAAGGATAAACACAAGACTTGAGGATGAGGCTCGATCAAATAAACTNCCAAGCTCATTTAATTGCAATAATCTTCTCTCACTAGCATCTTTCAAATTATAATTGAACTCTTTACTTGCCCAATATTCTTTATGTTCAAGTTCAACTGGTAAGTGACAAGCATTCCCAAATATTAGCCTTGTCAGCGTTATTTCGAGGATGGTTTGTGGGGAGTTGCCCGTAAGAAGTTGTCGGTCGCTGCAAATCAAAATCTCGTCGCCCGCTTCGGACGAACGTTGAAGTATGAAATCAACCTAACCTCTTATTTTTCATAGTTTAAAATGAAAGAGCACTGTACCTCAAATCTTGTATCTATCCCAAAGGATAAACACAAGNTAACATGCTTCTTATAAGGACAAGCCTCTATAGTTAATTACGTTCTAAATGACCAAAGTCACTTAAGAAGACTCTCGATAAAAATCAGGAAATATTATCTTCAAAGAATTTCAAAGGGTAGGACTCTTCAACGAAATCGGACGTAGATGTGTGAAAGGGGACTAGTTCAAATTTGGAACATTTTTATTGTAGAATAAAAATTTCAAAGGGTAGGACTTTTCAATGAGATCGGACGTAGAGGTGTGAAAGGGGATTGGTTCAATCTAAAGTCACCTAAGAAGACTCTCGATAAAAATCAGGAAATATTATCTTCAAGGAGTTTCAAAGAGTAGGACTCTTCAACAAAATCGAACGTAGAGGTGTGAAAGGGGATTGGTTCAAATTTGGAACATTTTATATAGGACTCTTCAACGAAATCGGACGTAGAGGTGTGAAAGGGGATTGGTTCAAATTTGGAACATCAAAGGGCAGGACTCTTCAACAAAATTAGATGTAGAGGTATGAAAGGGGATTGGTTCAAATTTGGAACATTTTATTGTAGAATCCAAAGAAAGAAGAACTAGGGGTGAATGGGGATTGGTTCAAATTTGGAACATTTTATTGTAGAATCCAAAGGAAGAAGAACTAGGGGATAGGATTGGTTCAAATTTGGAACATTTTATTGTAGAATCCAAAGGAAGAAGAACTAGGGGATGTGGGGATCCAGAGGCGAACCTTGGTGACTTCCCAAGCTATCCTAATGTTTGGCTTTAGTTTTGAGTTCAGAGGAGAACCCTGGTGACTTCCCAAGCTATCCTAATGTTTGGCTTCAGTTTTGAGAAGAAATAGAGGAGAACCTCGGTGACTTCCCAAGCTATCTTAATGTTTGGCTTCAACTTTGAGGAGAAGTAAGAGGAGAACCCTGGTGACTTCCCAAGCTATCATAATGTTTGGCTTCAGTTTTGAGGAGAAATATTTAGGTCTTAAGGAGAACCTCAGTGACTTCCCAAGCTATCATAATGTTTGGCTTCAGTTTTGAGGAGAAATATTCCGGTGACTTCCCCAGCTATCCTAATGTTTGGCTTCAGTTTTGAGGAGAAATATTTAGGTGTTGGAATATTTTATTGTAGAATCCAAAGGAGGAAGAACTAGGGGATGTCATGGATCCAGAGGAGAACCTAGTGACTTCTCAAGCTATCCTAATGTTTGGCTTCAGTTTTGAGGAGAAGTATTTAGGTGTTTCAATTATAGAATCCAAAGGAAGAAGAATTAGGGGATGTCATGGATCCAGAGGAGAACCTCGGTGACTTCTAAAGGAGGAAGAACTAGGGGATGTCATGGATCCAGAGGAGAACCTCGGTGACTTCCCAAGCTGGGTGAATGGGGATTGGTTCAAATTTGGAACATTTTATTGTAGAATCCAAAGGAAGAAGAACTAGGGGATAGGATTGGTTCAAATTTGGAACATTTTATTGTAGAATCCAAAGGAAGAAGAACTAGGGGATGTGGGGATCCAGAGGCGAACCTTGGTGACTTCCCAAGCTATCCTAATGTTTGGCTTTAGTTTTGAGTTCAGAGGAGAACCCTGGTGACTTCCCAAGCTATCCTAATGTTTGGCTTCAGTTTTGAGAAGAAATAGAGGAGAACCTCGGTGACTTCCCAAGCTATCTTAATGTTTGGCTTCAACTTTGAGGAGAAGTAAGAGGAGAACCCTGGTGACTTCCCAAGCTATCATAATGTTTGGCTTCAGTTTTGAGGAGAAATATTTAGGTCTTAAGGAGAACCTCAGTGACTTCCCAAGCTATCATAATGTTTGGCTTCAGTTTTGAGGAGAAATATTCCGGTGACTTCCCCAGCTATCCTAATGTTTGGCTTCAGTTTTGAGGAGAAATATTTAGGTGTTGGAATATTTTATTGTAGAATCCAAAGGAGGAAGAACTAGGGGATGTCATGGATCCAGAGGAGAACCTAGTGACTTCTCAAGCTATCCTAATGTTTGGCTTCAGTTTTGAGGAGAAGTATTTAGGTGTTTCAATGACTTCCCAAGCTATCCTGATGTTTGGCTTCAATTTTGAGGAGAAATATTTGGGTTTTGGAACATTTTATTGTAGAATCCAAAGAAAGAAGAACTAGGGGATGTCATGGATCCAGAGGAGAACCTCGGTGACTTCCCAAGCTATCCTGATATTTGGCTTCAGTTTTGAGGAGAAATATTTGGGTGTTTCATCCTGCCAATTTTATTAGTTAGGCTTTACATTCGTGTGAAACGATCACACAAATAGCCTGGAAGATGTGAGAATTTAGGTTGTGACAAATGACAACCTCGGAATCCTAAGATGGGTTAGGGCTTATATTGTATAACAGGGCTATGCAAAGGCCTAAAGAAAAGGTGAGGATTTACGTTGCATAAGCAAGCAACCTCGAAGTCCTATGGCTTTGTTGTTTAAGTGTGAGGATTTATGTTGCATAAGCAAGCAACCTCAAAGTCCTATGGCTTTGTTGTTTAAGTCTGCAAAGTCCTAAAGATAAGATGAGGATTTACGTTGCATAAGCAAGCAACCTTGAAGTCCTATGGCTTTGTTGTTTAAGTCTATATTTACGTTGCATAAGCAAGCAACCTCAAAGTCCTATGGCTTTGTTGTTTAAGTCTAAGGAAAAAAGGATTGGTTTAGCTAGTGAAGATAGGTTTTGCTGTTGAAGATGGATGTGCTGCCCACCATGCTAGCTCCAAGCTCATCCCGCTACGAGCTTGAGTTATCTATTATGTCAAGTTATAATATCAAATCAGGTGGCCCTATGGTTGAAGTTCTTTAAATTTTATGAGCGTATTAAAGTTGATTAGAGCGACACCGGTTAGGATCCTACAGTTCCCTCGTTCCAGCATCACTATGAGTTGATTAGAGCGACATCAGTTAGGATCCTACGGTTCCCTCGTTCCGGCATCACTATTTTCTATTGGATTCACTTAGTTCACAAACTTATCAAACCCAACTTAATGAGATCCATAATTTCATTTAAACCGTGGGAAGCCTCGTTGCCAACTTAATGAGTTCCATAATTTAATTTAAACTGTGGGAAGCCTCGTTAGCAACCATAAGTTACCTCCTCTGAGGGATTCCGATCATCCGAGAGAGACATCTTAGTTTAGTTAAAGTTGTGGTTTTGTGTGATGTTTGTGATTAAATTTTTAGTTGTTTTATATTTTGAATGTTGTAGCGGAGAATTTTATCTTGGTTGATTTTAATTTTGGTTTCGGGTTATGGTTATGGTTAACATGCAAGTTTATGTAGGTAAATTCAAGCATGAAACATGTAAGGAAAAGGCAGAAGAAAGACGATACTATAAACTTTAAAGCATACCTGGCGAGTCTTCTCGTTCCACCGCCTGAAACTTGAAAATGCATGTGAGGGCATTTTTGAAGAGCAAGAATAGTAGAGTTCTGAGGGGTTTTCCTAACTCTATGCTGTATTTTGGTAAGTCCTTAAAAGTTTAATTAAGGATGATTCCATTAAGCGAAAAATATTAAGTTTAATAGGCCTCTGAGGTATCAAACAAGCTAAGAGGGGGAAGCAGGTCCATGCCTCTCTCTCACCAACTAGTGAAAGCCTCGAGTCCATTTAAACTCATTATGTTGCTTAATGGTTCATCCTGTGAATACCCTTAGTTAGTGAACATTGATGTATCAATTATCCCTAAGAAAGGGGTAATTATCATTTGTCATTCAATTTTCTCACCAACTAGTGAAATGTCTCGAGTCCATTTAAACTCATTATGTTGCTTAATGGTTCATCCTGTAAATACCCTTATTACTTACTGATGTCTCAATTATCCCTAAGAATTGGGTAATTATCACTTGTGATTCAATTTAAGAATTATGTAAGAATTATGTGGGTGATGACCCTTAAAGGGTTTAAGAAAGGGGTAATTATCATTTGTTATTCAATTTAAGAATTATGTGGGTGAAGACCGTTAAAGGGGCAAGTTAGTGTAATTTGAACATTTAGCCAAATTTTAATCCTAATTGGGCTTAGTTGTTTCAAGAATGTTTGATTTTATTTATTTCTCTAACCTTTGTTTAATCAAGTTTTGATTTAGCCTAAGTCACCACTAAACCCTTAAGACCTAGGTGAGTGTCTTAATTAGTTTGGCCTAAGTCACCACTAAGCCCCTAATCCTCATTTAGTCAATTTTGATTTGGCCTAAGTCACCACTAAGCCCTTAAGACCTAGGTGAGTGTCTTAATTAGTTTTGAAAAGGGTTAAGCTTTAAGTGGTCATGATCATAGGTGAGTGTCTTAATTAGTTTTGAAAAGGTTAAGCTTTAAGTGGTCATGATTCATAATTTGTAAATGAGTGTCTTAATTAGTTTTGAAAAGGTTAAGCTTTAAGTGGTCATGATTCATAATTTGAATTTTCTTTAAAATCAAAATAGGGGTATTAAATTGATTAATTATTGGTTTCCAAAGTCATACCCCTAAGTCCAGGATCATTTAATTATTAAATTGATTAATTATTAACTTCAAAAGTCATACCCCTAAGTCTAGGATAATTTTATTTTAATAAACTTCCAAATTTTATTAATTTAGAAATTTATTAATCTTAATTAAGAAAGTGCAATTGGTTTCTACCAATTTACCCCTTTGTGTTTCAAACATCAAGTGAATTGATTAAGATTAGAGGTTACCCATTCCCCTCCCTTGACTTAAGCCTAAATGTTAATTAAGACAAAATTTCCAAAATTACACATTTACCCCTAAGGGTTTAACACTTCATAATTTGTCAAATTAAATTAAAATGACTTTGAAATTTTTAATATACCTCATTCATGGGTCCATTGAGACATCAGAGGAGAAAATGTGATTTTTCAAAATTTAATTTAATTGATATAATTATTTTTATGCAAAAATAGGATTTTTCAAAGAAAATTCCTAACTTGACCAAGGTAAATTATAATTCCTTGAAAGTTTTGTTCGAGGTAGAACTAGACCAAAAAAGCCTTTGGACAAAATTTCATGATCTTTGAAAGTCTTATTGGAGGTAGACCTAGACTAGAGAATTCTTTGGATCAAATTTCACAATTTTTTGAATTCTCTGTGATTTATTAGAATTATTTTAAGTTCTGGACTATTTAATAAAAATAAAATATTTTAGGTGGTGAAAATTAAGTTTTATATTTTTGAAAAATCTCCCTAAGGTCGTAGAACTCAGAGGAGCAAATTTTATATTTTTTTTTATTTTTTCTTGATTTATTGGGATTATTTTAGTGAAAACTCATTTTTAGCTTTTTAAAAAATATTTTTAAGCTTTGAAATTCAATATGTTTATTTAGAAAATCAGAAAAAAAATTGTAATTGTTCTTAAGTGATTAGGAAACAATTTAGAACCTTTCCATGAGTTTTATTATTTTTATGATTTTTATGAATTTTTAATTATTTAAATATTTAAAATAGGCCAAAAAAAATTAAGTTTTTATCTTAAATATCATTTTATTTTTAGAAAATATCCTTGATCACAGAGAACTCAAAAAACTAAGTTTCATAATTTTTTTGAGTTATATCTTGATTTTTTAAAAATCATTTAAGTGTTAAGAGTGGTATTTATCTTTAAAAATCAATTTAAGTTATTAAATGAACTCAAAATATTTTGAAACTTTTATGATGAGTTCTCTGGATCATAAATCATAGTGGAGATAAAAAATCAAGTCATTTAAATGTTTATATTTTTCAAAATTAATTATTTTAGTGGTTTTGTATTTAGAAAATTTAAGGATGTTTTAAATGACTTGACCCATGAAATTATTTTCAAAAGTTTCTCTGGTCATGGTGGACCTTCCAAAATTTTCTTGAGATTTAATAACTAGTATGCTAATTTCCATGATTATTTTAAAGAAATGATGTGAAATATCTTGAAAAATATGGATCTCTATATAGGAACCTCCTCTGACTTTGGAAAAATCAGAGAATATTTCCTTGACAGAGGCTACAATATGTCAAAATTTCAATCCAAGGTGATGTGTCAATTCAATGGATCTCTATATAGACTCAACCAAATCACTTCGAGTTTGATCTTATGGACTCGTCTAAGTGAGACGAACACATCCATACGGCTAAGGTACCATGAAATTAAGCTTAAGTAAATGGAGAATCAAAATAAGCTCGGGAGGAGGAGGAGTTTTATACCTTTGCTCTTAGAAAGGAGGCTTCAATCAGAGGTGCTCGGCACGTTTGTTGGAGTCCAAGGAGGCTAGGGATTGAGTCTCTGGTCTTGATGTAAAGCCTAGGTATGAATTCGACCAAGCTCGATTTCAGGTGTTGGTCTAAAGCTATGGTAGAGGCTCTGTGGAAGGGATATTTGATGGGGCTTTGGCTTATTTCACTCTTGTGAAGGTGCGGGCACAAGGAATTGAAGTTTGGTGGAGTGAGGAGGTGTATTGGGTTCTGTCCTGGTTTCCGGCAAGGTTTCAAGCTCAAAANGTGGAGTTTTGTGCAAAAGGTTAAATTCTGCAAGGATGTGTAGAGGGTTAGTGTAGATAACAATGGTTGTGTTGCGCGCACAAAGAGTAGGAAATTTCGAAAACGGAAGTATCCACTCAACAAGTTTGTTTTATTTTCCTGTTGCTTTTGTCACAATTGATTTTTTCAAAAAATGTGTTTTTTTTTTAAGTTTTAATTTCAATTGGTTGATTTTCAAAAGAAATTTGTTTTGTTATTTATNAAATGTTAAATTCTGCAAGGATGTGTAGAGGGTTAGTGTAGATAACAATGGTTGTGTTGCACGCACAAAGAGTAGGAAATTTCGAAAACGTAAGTATCCACTCAACAAGTTTGTTTTATTTTCCTGTTGCTTTTGTCACGATTGATTTTTTCAAAAAATGTGTTTCTTTTTTTAAGTTTTAATTTCAATTGGTTGATTTTCAAAAGAAATTTGTTTTGTTATTTATTTATCACAATTATCTTTTATTTATGTTTTATTTATTGTTAAAAATTCGTTTTGGTGAAGAAGATTACTCATTTTATGTGTGAGTTTTGTTTTAATTTAATGGAATTTTTAAATCCAAAAGTTAGAACAGAGAACGTGTGAAGTTCAAAAATTTTCTGAAAATTTTCATTATATATGAGATTAATTAAAAAATTTGGACCCAATCATACACATATGGTCATATAGATAACCCTAAAACAATCAAAGTTTCAAATTTTCAAAGCAAGCAGAAGCAAGCAGAGGTAAGCGACATCAGGCTGCGTAATAGGTTTTCAGGTATCGTCCATTTATCAGTAACATGGGTCTTTCACCTGGAAGTCCACAAACTGGTAGTCTCCTCCTGTATAAACCTTCTCAACGACAAATGGTGCCTCCCAAGTTGGCTCGAAGTTGCCACCTATTTTGCGGCGAGCAAGAATAGGTCTTTTGAGCNGGTAAGCGACATCAGGCTGCGTAATAGGTTTTCAGGTATCGTCCATTTATCGGTAACATAGGTCTTTCACCCCGGAAGTCCACAAACTGGTAGTCTCCTCCTGTATAAACCTTCTCAACAACAAATGGTGCCTCCCAAGTTGGCTCGAAGTTGCCACCTATTTTGCGGCGAGCAAGAATAGGTCTTTTGAGCACGAGTACGAGGCCACCAATTTTGAATGTCCTTGGGCGGACCAATTTGTCATGGGCTTGTACCATCTTTTCCTGGTAGAGCTCCANCCTTTTTCGGCCACTAGGCTAGTCGGCCGGCCAGGGGTAGGTAACTAGGAGCTCATAAAACCCAGAGGAATCCATCACAACAATTTAATGCAAATGTGCTTGGATTTGGCAAAGATATCTTAAGCATGNTGTCCCGTACACGAGCATATAAGATGTATACTGAGTGGGAGTCTTGAAAGTCGTCCAGTAGGCCCACAGGGCTTCTAACAGCTTGTTATGCCAATCCCTTTTATTTTCATCCAGTGTTTTTTGAAACCTGTACCAGTGTCTTGTTAAAAGCTTCAGCCATACCATTTGCTCTGGGATAGTAAATTGTAGAGTATCTCTAATCTATCCAATGTCTTCTGACAAAATTGTTGATGTTTGTGCTTTTGAAAGCTATCCCATTGTCAGAGATTATTCATCGCGGTACTCCAAAACGGTAGACGATTTGTCTTTTGAAAAATTGAAGGATGTGTTGTGCCGTAACCTCACGTAACGGTACTGCCTCTGCCTATTTGGAGAAGTAATCTGTAGCGGCAAGTATGAATCTGTGTCCTTTAGAAGATGGAGGGTCTATCGGACCTATTATGTCTGTGCCCCAACACTCGAATGGCAACGAGGCAACAGTTGGGTATAGCACATTCAGAGGCTGGTGTAAAACCACCCCATACACCTGGCATTGGTGACATCTTCTGACGGTTTCCATGCAATCAGACATCATTGCTGACCAATAATATCCGAGCCTTTTAATCTTCATTTTTATTTTTGGTCCCGACAGGTGAGCGCCACATAATCCGGCATATAGCTCTTTGAAAATATTCTGTGCCTCGGCTCTGCTCAAACACCGTAGCCACATTTGGTCGAACGAACTTCTGTAGAGAACATTTCCCACCAGGGCCTAAGACATGGCCCTTCTTGTTATGTGGTGTGCCTCAGACTTGTCTTCTGGTGACTTTCCAGTATGCAAATATTCTATTAATGGCTTGCGCCAATCTTTGTTGATGCCTGCGACTGTATTCACGGTNATGACTTTCTAGTATGCAAATATTCTATTAATGGCTTGTGCCAATCTTTGTTGATGTCTGCAACTGTATTCATGGTTTCTTCTTTTCCATGTTTGTGTATAGTTTCGAAGTCACTTCGAGACAAGACTCATCTTTGTTGCACCGTGACTTTGATGGAATCCTCCGGGGGACACGCCATTTTGTTAGCGAGTTTTGCTAAAGCGTCAGNTAGTTTCGAAGTCACTTCGAGACAAGACTCATCTTCGTTGCACCGTGACTTTGATGGAATCCTCCGGGGGACACGCCATTTTGTTAGCGAGTTTTGCTAAAGCGTCAGCATGAGAATTATCTCCCTGAGGAATCCGGTAGAAAGTCACCTCAGGAATCTGCTCCAGGAGCTTCATCGCGTACAAATGGTATTCTGCTAGTCTTTGTTTTAGAATTCTGTATTGTATGGCGACTTGCTGGATGACAAGTTGAGAGTCACCATAAATGGCAATGTTTATTATATCCATCGAAATTGTCAATTCCAATCCGTTGATTAAGGCTTCATATTCTACTTCATTGTTGGTACATGGCTCCGTCAGGTGGTAAGAAAACCTAACATACCCTTATCTGGCGCGATAAAGATCAAACTGATCCATGCCTTGCCTGGTATAACTGTGCCTGATCCCTTGTCTTCCCTAGCTGATGAGGCACCATCGAAGTACATTTTCCAACACTGCGCATTGGAAAATTTCATTTGTAGTATCTGCTCGTCTGGTAACTCGTCATTGAGAGAGGACCCAGCTGGCAGTGGGTGTGCAGTAAGNCCGTACAAATGGTATTCTGCTAGTCTTTGTTTTAGAATTTTGTATTGTCTGGCGACTTGCTGGATGACAAGTTGAGAGTCACCATAAATGGCAATGTTCGNTATTATCTTAGTGATTTAGTATTTGAGAATTTTAAGGATGTTTTAAATGACTTGACCCATGAAATTATTTCCAAAGGTTTCTCTGGTTATGGTAGATCTTCCAAAATTTTCTTAGAATTTTATAATCAATATGCTAATTTCCATGGTTATTTCAAGGAAATAATGTGAAATAACTTGAAAAATATGGATCTCTATATAGGAACCTCCTCTGACTTTGAAAAAATCAGAGAATATTTCCCCTTACAGAGGCTATAACATGTCAAAATTTCAAGCCAAGGTGATGTGTCAATATGCATGGAGAATCAAATGATTAAAAATAGTGTTTAATTAATTAAAAATAAAATATGCACCAAATAGACTTGAGGGTATTTTTATTTTATTTTTGTGATTTTTCCACACAAAGTTATGTATTTTCTAAGTTAAGGGTGTTTAAATAAATAGGAAAAAAAACCCTATTTATCTATTTAAACAGCGCGTGCTGACGAGATCCTAGGCAGCTCCGAAGGCATGCGTGGCGCGCTTTGGTTGGACGCCGCCGTCCACATAGCTGCTGACTCGACCCGCTGTTTATGTTCTGAAGCGCTGTCCGACTCGAGCTTCCCCATCCGTTTGATACACGCTTGATCGAACGACTCCCCGTCATCGTCCCCGATGGAATGATCCCGTGCCCGTCCACACTAAAACCTTAAGATCTCGGCCTAGACTAAACCAAATCACTTCGAGTTTTATCCTATGGACTCGTCTAAGTGAGACGAACATATACCTACGGTTAAGATGCCATCAAATCAAGCTTAAGTAAATGGAGAATCAAAATAAGCTCTGGAGGAGGAGGAGTTTTATACCTACTCTGAGAAGGGAAGCTTCGATCAGAGGTGCTCGGCCATGTTCGTTGGGGTCCAAGGAGGTTAGGGATTAAGTCCCTGGTCTTGGTGTAAGGCCTAGGTATTAATTGTTAGGGTCCAAGGAGGCTAGGAATTAAGTCTCTGGGCTTGGAGTAAGGCCTATGTATGATTTCGATCACGGTCGGATTTGGGTGTTGGTTTAGAGCTATGGTAGAGGCTCTGTGAAAGGGGGATTTTGTGGGGCTTTGGCTTCTTTGACTCTTGTGAAGGTGTGGGCACAAATAATTGAAGTTTGGTGGAGTGTGGAGGTGTATTGGGCTCAGTCCTGGTTCCGGCAGGGTTTCGAGCTCAAAATTGGGCTCCGACGATGGGAATGGGTGAGGAAAATGGTTGGAATGCACTGAAGGGATCCTAGGGAAGCTCTGTGTAAAGTTTGGAAAAACTTCTCTAAGGAAATTTAAGCACTTTGTATAATGGCCATGGAGGTGGCCTTTTATAAAAATTTGGTTATGGTGGCTGTCGTGGCCAACCAAGAGGTGTAATGTGGTGCTTAAGTGGAGGGCAGAGGAGCTCCATAGTTTGATTTAGATGAGCTGGCCTCTAGATTTGATTTCGGTGAGGTGCCATGGGAGTGGCTCTCGGTTATGGGCTTTTTCGCCCACTAGGATGGCCGGCCAGCCAGGGGGAGGTGGCTAGGAGCTCAGGGAACATAGAGAAATCTATCACAGCAATTTAATGCAAATGTGCTTGGATTTGACAAAGATATCTTGAGCACGTGCATTTTTTGGAAATAAGATCCCATAATTTTGGGGACCTTTGGTGCATGGCTTGATTTAGGTGATTTCATGGTGTTTGTACTGGTCGCTAAGTCCAACTAATGGCTG
>JXCR01072660.1:8882-30940 GCA_002079205.1 Phalaenopsis hybrid cultivar
AAAAAAAAAAAAAAATGTTAAAATGACAAGGAAAGAAGTTACAATAGTGACTTTAAAATGTAGAAGCATATCCCGACGAATTCTAACAACCCAAAACCCCAAGCAAATCTGTCCGAGTGGGATATCGTAAAAACAGAAGCACTCGAACCACAAGCGGTGTTCTCCAGTTGTGATACCGTCGAACTCCGAGCAGTGGTGTCCTGTTGGGTTTTCGTAGAAACGGATGTACTGTCGGCTCATCTGAAGAAATTGCAGTCCTCCAGTCAGTTTGCCGCCCGTAGCTATGTAACTGGCGTGATGTGAGTAACAAGGACGGCAACTCTCAGCGGCACATCACTTTCTCGGACTTCCCTGAATACCTGGAGTTCATCGCCCTGCAATTATTAAAAAAAGAGTAGATCGGTCAAAAACTAAAGGAAATAAAGAAACTCAACTTACCAAAGTGTGGAAGCAATGGTTGCTGACAACAAAGTTCTGTGGCCATCGAAGTTGCTCCACATTTATCTTAATAAAATTAGTAGACATAAAAAGTAAAAAAACAAGGTAAATAGAAGATAAATCCATTGCAACTTGTTCCATAGAATCCATAACCAAATGCTGAACTTTTGTGTAACTGTCTCAAGCTGAAATCCAACCTTTACAGTTCAGAGAAAAGAACCTTTCTAATGCACCCAAGACAAAAACCTTTATAGTCCAATACATATTGCCAAGAAAAAAACCTTATGCATTGCTTCAGAAAACCAACAGTCATATAGAGGCAAAATATGAAAAAAAAAACCTTATGCATTGCTTCAGAAAACCAACAGTCATATAGAGGCAAAATACGAAAAAAAACCTTATGCATTGCTTCAGTGAACTTCCCTATCTAAAATGCTTGCCCATGTCACTGTTTTCTGAAAACCATTGCTTCAGAAAACCAACACGCATATAGAAACCTTACCAAACATGCACAGATCAGTATACAGGCACCAAAGTAGAGATAAACATAAAAGATGTAAAAGCAAATAAAAAATACTGTTTTTGGAAAAAAACAGGATCTATTTTTATGGTTCCTTTCTTTTGTCAAAACAGAGGCAAAAGATAATATAAATCAACAGGTGATGCCGAATGGAGGAATAACAGAGTCCAGAAGTTTTCATGAACTTCTGCGCCGAAAGACAGGATGCAATATTGTACCTGAAAACACATGTTCAAACTCTTTAACTCTTCAACAATTCTCGACAGTATAGGTTATAGAAAGATTCAAATAAGCCAAAATAACCTCACAAGTATCATCAGTCTTATCCCAACATCTTGTTTTCAAGCAACTGAAGTGATTATGATTGAAAGAAAGGCCCACCATCTTATTGCCAAAATATCCTTATGCATTTAACTGCCCAACTCTGTATGACAGACACATAACCATTGCTTCAGAAAACCACAACAGATAGAAACCAAACCTATCTAAAAACTGGACAAATCTAAAATGCTTGCCCATCTCATAACAGCAGCCATATAGTGCACAGAAAAAACATTACAGTAAAGCCCTATCTAAAATGCTTGCCCTTCACATAGCAGCAGCCTTATAGTGCACAAAAAATCATAAAAGATAGTTGAAGCTATAAACACTAGTAAATTGTTTTCATCTCAAACGCTCGACCATCTAAAATGCTTGACAATTTTAAAAAAATGCTTGCCTGTGTAGTAGATCCCTGCAAATCACTGAACAACCACTCCATAATAGTGATATCCGACTAAAAAACTTCATTTTTAACAACCCACGGATGTTCACATAAATAAAATTGCAGCTCATTGACTCATGAACAAAATTGCAGGTAAAGCAAAAGAACAAAATTGCAGGTAAACAGAACAAAACTGAAGATATTCACTGCAGGTAAACTGCAGCTCATTTTCAACATCCCACGGATGTTCACATAAATAAAATTGCAGCTCATTGACTCAAGAACAAAACTGTAGGTAAAGCAAAAGAATAAAACTGCAGGAAAACAGAACAAAACTGAAGATATTCACTGCAGGTAAACTGCAGCTCATTTTTAACATCCGACAGAATATAAAACACCCTAAATAACTGCAGCTCACTCGAACTGCAACTCATATTTAACATCCAACGGAAGGTAAACTGCAGCTCATTTCTAAACTGCAGCTCACTCAAATATATATCTGAAGCAGCGGTTGCCTTAAAAGAAGGGCCATCCAAGCTGGTAAACCAAATATAATGTTAATGCCAGGATTCCAAGCTACATGAGCTACATCAAAATAAAATTATTGCTAATGCTCATCCTATATTGCCATCACGAGCTCATAATCGTTCATGCTCATCGTATATTACCATAAATAGAAGAATTGTTCATGCTCATCCTAAATAAAATAAGAGAGAAAACGGAACCCGTATGAAAGTGGAAGAACATAGCTGGTCCACCCAATTCATCCAGCAATATACTCATACCAAATAATTATTTAAAGCGGCAATTACATTCATACCCTGCTCACAAGACTTGTTTATGAATAAAATACTACTAACACTTTGCATGTTTGTCATAAATTACAACCTGCCAAGCATGTAATAGAAAATTTTCCTGCTTATTATCAACATTCCAGCATAGTAGTTAGAAGAACCCCAACACAAATTGAATGGGACACATAAAGGTTGGTAGAATGAAAAGCATATTATAGTTGTCAGAATGAAATGTTTTTCCATGCTTTAAGTAACATTACTTAACATCTGATAAGACTTCTAGTAAATGAAACATAATATCCCTTCTTGCATTTTATCGTGCAAATGTTACAAGCGACATCGAAATAGTAAGGCATGATTAATCATGATTGGCTAATGTCTTCTGCTATTCACTCTCTCAGAGCTGTCATTTCCGATGCCCCTTCACCATCTCGTGTGTGTGTTTCAAGTGAATCCATTTCAAGCTGTGGTATGGTGCGTCCCACATGGAATTTGAATGCTTCGGGGGAGGGGGGATTTGCATTAAATCCGCTTCAACCACGACAAATTCTGCATCCGATCTTGAGGAATGCCTTTAAATAAAGTTGTGCAGTGCCATGGTGGTCATTACTATCTGGATCTGCTTCGGAAATGGATAAGTGAGCATATCACGCAATATAACCCATTTATTCTTCCAGACTTCGAAGGATCATCTGATCACGCCTCGCAAGGATGAATGTCTTTTGTTGAATAATTCTTTCTTGCCACGTGCTACACCGCTTGATCTTTTAAAATCTGGGATATGATACTTTGTATCTGGATATGACTTAAGATACCCCCTCTGTAAGGGATATCCGACGTCGACCAAGTAGTACGTACCTGTTACGTCATGTTACTTTAGAAATGGAAGTACATAATGAAAATTAGTTGTCACATATACGTACCTGGAGGTGGGTAAGGGAAATCATGTGTTCAGTTTCTAGTAGCAAACTTGAAAACACGGCTATCGTGTTCGCTACCTTCCCATCCAGCCTTCACGAAGGTGAAACACATATTGAAATCACACACAACCATGACATTTTGTGTTGGGGATCCACAGCGCCCGATGTAGACGACCTCTGTAGGAGACAGTCGTGCATTGACGTGTGTTCCGTCAATAGCTCCAATACAGTTTTATGGTTCAGAAAATACTCCATTACCATTTAAAATCTATATCTTTTTTTAAAATAAAATTTATGTTAAGAAATTACCTTGAAGAACGACATATATCGGCAATTTGTGTCGGAATGGACTGAAACGTTGGGTCCTCAGGCTTTACTATCTTGTATGCCAAACTCACAAGCACATTCAAACTAACGAAGAAATATTTACTGATGGTTTCCGATGAATGTTGAAATCGCTCTTTAATTCCTCTAATAGAGTCATTTTGGGATAAGATATATAGGGTATTTGCCAAGACCTCTGACAGTTGTTCTTGATGAACCGTGTAATCCATGAAGGTTCCGAAGTTCATTAAGCAGGTCGAGAAATATCTCTTTCGTCATACGGAATATGTTGGCAAACTGTTTAGGGTGACCCCATGATAACTCACCGACCCATCTATCTCCAATATGACTCGACGTCATATAGGGAGTTCGATCAACGTATGTATGGTAGTAATGGTATAGCAAGATGAGAGCGAGAGCGACTTTGCGGTTGTGGTTAAGTTGTTCTTCATCCATTCTACAAAATATAAAAAATGATATTTTTTTAAACATGGTAAACATTAACTTGAGTTAATAGGAACGATACATAGATGGTAGCATGGTGGCTGTAAATACCAATACATAAAAGTAAAAAGTCCACATAAATATTACAATGACCGATACTAAAATAAAACCTAATGCCATAAACAATCAATCATTCATGAAAGAGCGCAATTAAGGGGGTTAGAATTTTGGGTCCAAATTTGCAAAAAACTGTCTGCGAGTGGAGTTCCCTAGCAACTTCACATATTTTAAATACATAGGTTCGTCTTCCTTAACACCAGAATATGTATTTAGGATCTGAAGACACTCCTGAATTGGGCAGTACTTTGGTGGTGCAGTCTTTGCTCTGCAGGATTCAAGTAGCGACTTTATAGAACCTCTGACAAGGAAGGCTCCAACTTTCTTTTTTTTCCGCTGTAGGATGCTTTGTCCCACCTATTGATTGAGCATCTGTGTGGAGTTGGCTGAGACCTCCTGATTCACCTATATGCCCGGTTTCCATGTCCTATGTTAAATCAGCAAAGCTCTGGTTATTTAGGGTGAAAGCATGAGCTCCGGTAGCAACAACGCCAGTGCACATGTCATCCAACTTTTTCTCTAATACCGGATGAATGCCGCTAGGTTTGAATTTTTTTGCTGTCGGCACTACCTTTATTAGAAAAGAGAAATTATTAGTAAAAATCTTTTCAAAGAAGCAAACAATGCAAACAACAAAGTTAGGTATGTATTTACCTCTGACTTCTCAGTCTATCATTCCTCTGGTGCATCAATTGTCCGCTTAAGTGGATCCTAACCCAATCCCGTTGATCTTCTTTTGAGTTCTTTCCAAATTTTTCTATCTTTTTTTAATTGATCACACTTATTTTTGAGTTTCATCCGATTGTAATTCTTTCCGGTCAGTTCCTTGAATTTAGTCATAAGATTCTGCCAACATTCTTTATTAAAATAGGTGGTTGGCCTAATACCCAACTCGACCTCCCTCAGATAGATATCACAAAATCTAAAGGTGCTCTCTTTATCGTACATGGTCGATGATCCAGAATCTTTAGGTTTACTCATTTTGATTGTGAGATAAACGAGCTAGCATGAAATTACTATTCAAGAGAAAAAACGTAGATAGATAAGAAAATGATGTCCTCAATTAATCATTACTTCGACAATTCATTCATCAGTCATGCAAGTAATAACAACATTACTGATGTAAAAAAAAATAAATCAACAACAAGATATTGCCAAATTCCCAAGCCAGAGCATAGTAAAAAGAAAGAAAAAAAAATAAATGAGTCCATTTCATCGGGCTTTATCATCATGCTGATGCACATTGCCTAGTGTGAACATTGAGGTTTGTCTTGCTAAAATTTCATTCCATTTCTGCTACATATCACAAACCTACCCATAGTTCATTATCCAAAATATAGCAGCAAACTTTCGAAAACTAATGATAAAGCAGGCTATAGATTCACGAACACAGTTCTAACTGGAACTTATAGGTAGAAACCGATATCCTACTTCAGCTAAGATTATTGATTCATGAAACCTCAAAACTCATCATTTTCTTTGTGCATCTAACAGAGATGAATGGGCATGATAAAATGAAAAGAGAAGCAAATCCCTTGCAAATAATCGCATCTTAAAATCCCACGCAATAACCACAACAGATCTTCAATAATAGAATCGACAAGCACAGAAGAAGGAATGAAAACAACAAAATTTACAGTCCCAACCAAAATAATCATCAGTTTATGAACATGAGGGCATAATGCCTGTCTTATTTAAAAATCAAACATCAGGCATTTCTTCACTGATCAAACACATTCCCACTCTAACATGAAGAAAACAACTCAGTAATAGAGTAGAAGAGAATTTTACAGAGAGAGAAAGAGAGAGAACCATAGCATAATTCGCAACACGTCAAATATGTGTGGAATCAATCTCGATGCTTCAAATATTTCACAAGAAAAGTGGATGTACATTTTCACCAGCAATACGTGCCTCCCAACAACTGGATCTAGGTTTTTAGCCACTAAACTCTTCCAGATTCACCGCAAATAACACATGGATCGTCCAAAATTAAGAAGTCTTTTGACGAAATAGGGGAGAGGAGGGAGGAGAAGACATTCCTTACTTGCGGAGCGAATTCGGGTATCAACGGAGGCAGGATCGACGCCAAGAGTTCGAAGAAAGGTTAGGGATGCGAGACTGTTTTGCGAGGGGCAGCTCCGTAAAAGGTTGGAGGCTGAACGCGGATTGTGGGGATATACCCGCGATCCGCGTGTAATACAAAATAGGAAATGCCATTTTTTGAAATGCTTCTCAAACGCGAGAAACAAACAGTGAAAACGCCGCCGCACTTTTGAGCAGCACCAAACGGGCCCTTAGTGGGATAAATGTTTTGTTGTTGTTGTTACAAAAAAGATATTGTAATTAAAATTCATATGTTTTCCCCTCCAAATTTCATTTTTATTTTGTAGGTAAACTATGATGCCCTCCAATGTGGGAATTGAGACTATTTAAAGCGATGACAAAAATTTAATTGCATTCATCAACAAAAAACTAAATGAGGCACGTCAAAAATACTCTACTTGTGATGAGGTATTCTACACCAGCATTTGGTCCTTGGAGCATTGGAACTACGATTTCTGAGCTAATGAGTTCACTTTTCGTAGATGATGAAGCTGTTATAGCCAAATCATGTTGGTGGCATTTCGAGTGGGCTAAACTCTTTTTATCATTCTAATACATCTTGAAGCATTAACATGCATCCAAAACTGAGTCATTGATGTCTTTTTCCATAAACATGCTCTGTTCACTACTCTTAAGTGAAAGGTGATTTGAGTTCCAGATGAATGAACTTAATCCCAAGAATTGTGATTTTGGCAAAAAAGTGAGGCCAATGCAGGAAGGTATCCTTTAGCATTTTCAATTTCAAGATGAATATCAGTTTTTGGGAGTAAATTGTGCAGTGTAGCAGTAGTTCGATGCTTGCTACAAGATGCCGTCTTGTTTGAATGCCATTTAGAATGCCTTGCAATCTTTTTTGGGGAAGGAAAAACCACTATACTGATCCGCGAAGGCTTTTCTTGTCTGCATTATGTAGAAAGTTGTTGACCAACTCATCAAGGGATGCTAGATTGTCTACGCTGCTGAGTTATAAAACCAAAGAGTTGGGTTTTTATGCCCTATCTAATACTAAAGTTGTCATGTATGGATGCAAGTGTGGATTTTGTTGTAGGTATTCCCAATTCCCGAAGGCATAAATGTTTGATTATGGTTGTGGAAGATTATTTCTCCAAGATAGTACCCTTTATTCATTGCCACAAAACTCAAGATGCTTTATATTATTCTAATCATCAGTTTTGTGTCATGTATTCTCAAATCTTCACCTTTGATTTGGATTTTTGATTTTTATGTCACATTTGGAAGACATTGTGATAAAAAGTTGAAGCCAAGCTTCAATTTAGCTTCATGGCTCATTCGTAACTAGGCAGGCAAACAAAAACTATCTATTGCAGTATGGAAAATTTGTTGCAACATTTTTTTGGTAATTATATCAAACAACAGCCTCTTATTCTAGTTGAAGCTGAGTGTACTTACAAACGGTATACTAGCAAAGCCATTGGCCAAAGCACTTTTGAAGTAGTGTGCATAATATCCCATTGTATCATAGTGCTTACATTAATAGCCATTATTATAGAATTTAATATAGATGCAAGTAATCAAGCCATCAAGGTCAATAAGATCCTGCAACAGTTATGGGATATGATAATATAGAGCATCTAACGTTTGTTATGAGCCGAGCTTGAGTGATCTAGCTGTCTTTTATCATTTGTCTCATTTGAAATTTTATTTGTTTGAAATTAGCTTATGTTTGAAAGCTTTTGTGAACATCATGATCGTGTTTGGTTTGATTCAATCTCAAAGAGTTCGTTTTTGCCTTGAAATTGTCACAAAAAAATTAAAATATTGAAATTAATATATTTATTTTTTAAATTAGAATAAGCATATCAAATATAAAAGATATATAAAACATTCACAGAATTTATAATGTAAATTTTAAATATCGAATTTCAATGAAAATTCATAACTAAAAAATAATAATATTAAAATTAATTCGATTAACTGATAAATATTAAATACATTACAAAGTAATTATATATATTATTTAAAATAAAAAAAAAATGCTTCAGATGCTCCTCTCCATATGAGTAATGCGACTCTAAACGGCCAACTAGTTAGAACTTCCAATATTTACTTGAAATAAAATATTACAAAATATTAGTGAAATTCTTTTAAATGAGAAATTATTAAAAAGTTACTTTAATATACATTTTTCTTACGAATTTAAGAGCCCAAAACTTATTAACTAGAGAACAAGAATACAAGAGGAGAACCTAAGGGAATATAAAACACTCCAGAATACTTGTTCCATATATAGTTATGACAAAATTATAAGGTTAGGAAAGTACAGCATGGAAAGTTTGGTTTTAAAAATATATGTAGTATCAAATTATATTACTGTAAGTACCAAAACGACATTATATCCGCACCCTTTGTGTTGCAGACGACGATTCGTAACTAGACAGGCAAGCAAAAACTATCTATTGCAGTATGGATGGTGGAGGAGCATAGATGGGACTCAAAGATAACATGATAATCAGATGAAGGATCTGACTAAGGCGATATATGAGCTCCATTTAGAGTAGAAAATTATACTGGGTGAGCTCGCTGATCATTGTACCATGCATCGTTGAAAATTATGGAGGATCATATTAAGTTTAACCGTCTCTTAGCCATTATAAATTTGCTTAGCATCACGCTAATGCAATTATAAAGGAATCAGAATTCGTATCTTTACACATCCTCATAAGTGTGTTAAAATGAGAGAGTTTAGATGGTGAGAAGCATAGATGGGACTCAAAGCTAACATGATAATCAGATAAAGGATCTGAGTAAGGCTATACTAGGAGCTCCATTTAGAGTAGAAAATTATACTGGGTGAGGTCGCTCATCATTGTACCATGCATCATGGAAAGTTATGGAGGATTATATTTTAAGTTTTAACCTCTCTTAGCCACTAAAAGGTTTGCATAGCCTCATGCTAATGCAACTATAAAGGAATCAGAATTTGTATCTTAATAACAGTTTTACATCTTCATAAATTAATCATCTTTACCACTCTGCAACAAACTTCATATCTCCAATTACCGAACAAGCATCATATTAGCGTGCAAGGATATGAATTCTACAATGCAATAATCCTATAGTAAAAATTCTGTAGTTCAAAATTCTACAGCAGGTTTATTGATATCACCGGACCTTAGGTTTGTATGAACATAGATATTGACTCATTGAGCAGGTGAATGAATGTCAAACATTAACACTGGCTCATATTATACGATAAAACAGTTTAGTGAATAACTATTGGAATAACAATTATTAAAACAAACTATGAATAATGAGAACTACTAATAAAAGTGTAACTAATAAACGAAACACACTTTCAAACTGTTCAAATTTAAACAACTCACTGTTGTAATAAAAATATAGAGGCTCAGATTTCAATTTTTTTTTAACTCTTTTAAATACTATGTAGGGTTTGTACAGTCTTTTTTCATTTTGGATATAGTGGAACACTTCTATTCTTCTAATCCTCAGTAAAATTTGCACAAGTTTATGCCATTACCAGCTATAGAGGAATTAGTGCTCACATGTCTTAAAATAGGCAACAAAAGATTCAAGTCAATAACATGATAGCCTGGCTCTAGTGAAATCGAACAAATAACTATATGAATACAGTCAGAGAAGCAACAAGAATACTTCCAACATAAAACATTTAGGAAAGAAACATCTAACTGGCAACTAGTGATAGCTAGCATTGAATACAACCAACATAAAACAGAAGATTCTGTTTGAATTAACTAAATCCCGCAAGAAGACCAAGAAAATGAGTAACAATTTGAAAGAAACAGTGCACAACAGTCACAGTTTTAACTTCCATTTTGCATAAACTATGAAACTTCAAAAACTAATGTAAACTTCAACTTAGATATCTACTGCATATTGACTAAAGGTTGTTAGTATTTTTGAAGTTAATTTGTGATTTTTGTGCTTGAATATTTGTAAACTTGATATTTTTTTTTATTTTCATATGTTTTATATAATTTTCTAGTTTTAATTGTTAAGGGAACAACTCTGAATTGTAGAACACTTTCATTATATGTTATATGACGTAAACGCATGAGTTGAATAGTTCTCTTGTAATAACCATCAACTGATTATTAATGTAATCACAGGACATAAATGGTGGATATGGCGGTGGACCTGGCCAGGTTTTGTCACTATTTATCGTTCTTTTTTTTGAACTTTTGATATCTCGTAGATTAGATAGTGGCAGTAATTATTTCCAAAGTTGCATTTTTTGATATTTGCTATATGCTTTGAGAAAAAAATTACATTATCTAGAAATTTAAGTTTAGATTGTTTTATGGGGCATATCATTTGACGAAGTGCTAGGTGATTTAATTTTATGACATAACCTTATTATTAAATTTCTTATCCACAAATGTTATTTTATTTTATTTGATGGACGGTGAATGAAGCAGCAATCCACTGCAAGATTGGGAAATTTGCATACTCTATTGAATGCACTTAAAGAAATTTAATCATTCTCATGTGCGTACCATTTGTACCTGCATTTACATTACGGCTCTACAAGTCCTGTTTTTTCTCTGATCTACTGTACTATGCTCGTACCATTGTTTCTCTTTTTAATGTTTAAATTCTGATTTCATTCACATTTGAGGAAGGTTATTGGCGTAGATTGGCATTCGTTCTAGGGCTTATTAATATAAATTTAACATTAAATGAGTAGAGAAACATACAAATGATTACAATTCTAGGTTCTCAACTTTTTGCTAAGCAAAGTTTATCCAACCTTGATCTAAAATTATAAATCACTGTTTTATTTCATTTTAAACAATAATTTAAAAGTTGCAAAAATAGAAAATTCTCTAAAAATCTGAGAATGATTATAAAATTCTATAGCGAGGATTCACATAAAAAGAAAAAGAGACAAGCGCATGTTACACTTGACAAAATCTCAATCATGTGCATACTCCTATAACTAAAAAAACTTCTAGGAAAGTGCAATAACAAAAATATAGAAATTTTATGTTGTAAGATTTAGGCCTTATTTTGGTACAAGAAGAATTATCCCTAAAATTTGTTGACAAGACTTGCAAAGCACTCAAAGAATTTGCATCCATATCATTAATAATAATTGAGTGGAATTTTATTCGACCATTAAATTATTCAATACCTTATTTTTACATGCCTCAGGGGTTTTCTTTATAAACCAAGAAATAACCAAATTAAGTAATTTCTTATAATTGTCTTAAAGATCTAGCCTAATGTTACAAGTTTCAATTTATCATTAATGAATTTGAGAAAGAACAACTAATTTCTTATCTTTGTTTCAATAAAGCATAATTTTTCAATTTTGAAATTCTTTTTCTAGTGAATTCTAGAAGTTTTGATTTTGGAGCTATGGTAGAATATTGAAAATGGTAGGAAATCAATTAGCTGAGCAAAACTAAAATATTTGTAAATGAAGGATGTCATATCGAAATAGGCGGATAAAGATATTATCTTCAGCGGCATCAGAGATAACCCAAACCATGATACCAGAGATAACCCAAACCACAATAGAAATACAAATATTATTGCTGAAATTCAAAAGGGGTTACTACAATGACTCTTGACAATAGGAAAAGAACAACACAAAACACTAGAGACTCCCCAAGGAGAGGACACAAGTAGTGTGTTGCGACAGAGTTAGTGGAAGCAGGGGATTTGAGGTGGAGAGGTGGGCCAAACAACAAAATACAGGTGGTTGGCGGCAAGACGACTTAGGGAGAGCGACCGGACGACAACCAACAGGTGGCTGGAGGCAGTGCGGTGCAAGGAGGAGCTGGATACCAACCAACAGGTGGTTAGAGGCATTGCGGTGCAGGGAGGAGTGGGTGGTGACAACAACCAATAGGGGGTTGGAGGCAGTGCAGTGCAGGGAGGAGTAATTGCAAGCAGGTTGAACTGGTCGACGGCTAGGGAAGCAGGTGGGGGTACGTTTGGTGGCACTGGATAGCAGATGGATGGTCGTTCAGGGATGGCAACAGTGAGAGAGACGGCTGAAATGTCTACGGAGTGGTCAGGTAAGGACAAATATCTCTGTAGAATTGAGCTTCAGCCAGAACACCACTTGAATCCTTGGAGAAGGAACCATCTTAGATGAGTTATAGCCGGAGCACCTTCTCGTTGTCAGATACAACCCTTAAAAGGAAAAATGGGATGCCGATGATTGTCCAAATAGAAATCTCAACAATACTAATCTCGAGCAAAACAAAGGACATTTATAATATTTGATAGGTAAGGAGGGGGAGGTCCCTCCCCTTCAACGACAAACCTAGCCTAAACAACAAAATACAGGTGGTTGGCGGCAAGGCGACGCAGGGAGAGCTACTGGATGACAACCAACAGGTGGTTGGAGGCAGTGCGGTGCAAGGAGGAGCTAGATATCAACCAGCAAGTGGTTGGAGTCATTGCGGTGCAGGGAGGAGTGGTTGGTGACAACAACCAATAGGGGCAGGAGGCAGTGCAGGGAGGAGTAGTTGCAAGCAGGTTGAACTGGTCGGCGGCTAGGGAAGCAGGTAGGGTGACACCTGGTGGCACTAGATAGTAGATGGATGGCCGTTCGGGGATGGCAACAGTGAGAGAGACGACTGAAATGTCTACAGAGGTGTCAGATAAGGACAAATATCTCTGTGGAATTGAGCTTCAGCCAGAATAACACTCGAATCCTTGGAGAAGGAACCATCTTGGATGAGTTACAGCCGGAGCACTTTCTCATTGTCGGATACAACCCTTGAAAGGAAAAATGGGACACTGATGGCTGTCCCATTATATTATTACATTGTTGTTTCAGTCATCCTAGTTTTCAATATTTAAAAAATTGTATTCTTTGATATTTTCTAATAAAAACGCTTCTAATTTCAATTTTGAGACATGTTAGTTAGCCAAACATCATTGGGTCCATTACCCATCCCACACTTACACTCCTGCTCCTCTGTCCATCATTACAGTGACCTACGAGGACCTTCTCGTACTCCCAGCTACACCAATAAAAGGTGGTTTCTGACTTTGATTGATGACCACACTCAGATAATGTGGGTCTACATTTTAAAAGACAAATCAGAAGTTGCTATCACATTCAAAAACTTCTGCATCTTCGTTTTAACTCAATTCAAAACCCTTATTTAGGTCCGTCGGACCGACAATTGTCGTAAATTTTTCAACTCTACTTTGGGTGAATTCTTAGCGAGTAAGGGCATCCTACACCATTGCTCAGGTACAAACATTTCTCAATAAAATGGTGTAACCGCGAGGAAAATCCGTCACCTCCTTGACTCTATTATATTTCAATCCAATGTCTCGAAACATTTTTGGGACCGGCAATGACTGTGATAACGTCGACCATCTGATGATCCAATTAGAAGAGTAGATGTTTTATATTTGACTTATATTAAGAAAACCAGAGGTAGACCTAGGAAGACTTGGGCTTATTATATAAAAAGTGATCTTAATTTATTAGAACTAAATGAAAATATGACATTAAATAGGATGCAATAGAGAAAAAGGGTTCATGTAGCCGACCCCACGTAGTGGGATTAAGGCTTTGTTGTTGATGTTGTTGTTGTAGTGTTACTTCAACAGATTTCTAGTTGGGGAGGTTAGGTTTTAATCTCTTTGCAAGCTTGATATTGTTCTAGAAGATTCTCTGACTGATATCCTTCAGATTTAACATTGGTAATTCAGTAAAGCAGTCAACTTTGCATCTTTACAAACTGAAGAGTTTGACTTGCATATATATATATATATATATATTGTCTTCGGGTGTATATTATTTTGGATTAATATAATTTTGAGTCATATCATCGGTTGTGGCATACTATTTTTAGCAATTTGATGCTCTGTTTGAGTTCACTTATTCGCAGTATGGCTTTTTTTTCTTTCCACACATAAATGCATGCACCCCACATATGCAAGGCGTTGAACCCTATACCTCTTGGTTAAATGACAAAGCTTTCAACCATTAGGCGAAGATGGCTTGCATAATGAATTTTGACTATGGTTCTACTCAGTGCAGTTGCCTCATCTTGCAACAACATATGCTGCAGTGAACACACTTGTTACTCTGGGAAGTGATACAGCTCTTCTTTCAATGAACAGGTGATTTTTTTTCCTAAATCATCATCTTATTTTATTGATGTTTTATATTTTCTTAGATGTTTGACCGCATGATTCCTACTATGGTTAGAGAGGCAGTGCACACGTTTTTGATGCAAATGAAAGATTCTTGTGGAGCTTTCAGGTATGTTCCTTTTTTTATTTTTATTTTTTGTAACAAATTTAGTTGTTAGATTTAGTTTCATAATCTTTGAAACAGAAGTTGGCACTCCTATTGTTGCTAAAGTCATCCTTTTTTTGATATCTGTGCCAAAGTTACTGATGATAGGCTCTAACTGGTCTTAGTACTTGACTTCCTAGCGAATTTAGAAAATAAAGAAAATCATATTAGTAATATTCTTCTTTTACTCTTACAATACAGGCATGTTAGATGTTGAAAAGTGCACATCTCATTCATTCTTTGACCATGTACATCATTTCTGTCCTGGCGCACAAGATGCCAATTGCAAAATGGATTTCTGATTGATATGTTTTCATTTGATATTTACCTTATGTTGTCCTGACTATTGTAAACTATTTTGATCAGATTTTATAAGGAGAACGCTTAATTTGATTTAGATTAGAGTGCGGTTAACTACCTATGGGGAGGAATGCTGTTGCCCACACTAATAGGTTGAAATCTTTCAGATAGAAGTGCGAAGAAACCTTTTACATTTCTGGAACTAATTCGTTTCATAAATTCAATTATCCAGTAGATCATTAAAACAATTTTATGTCTAATGACAAAGGACATCTAAATATTTTTATTTTGGTTGGGATTGTAAAATTCTAGTAGATCAATCACTTTTTTTAATGCAGAACATGATTTCTGAACACCTTAAAGACACCGTTTTTGTGTTCAAGTAAATCTCTTTTTTGCTGATCTGTCAAATGAAGTCTAATAACATTTGAATTGTCTGGTCCATAACCCAATGACCTCGAAATTGTTTAGACTTTCTTTATTTTGGATTGGCTTGACTTTGAATTTATTTGGCGCTCTTGCAGCTTTTGATAAAGATTGTTATAAAATTATTTCGGAGAAAATAAACATTTTGAAAGTTGTAGTATTATAAAAACTTTATTAAAAATCGGATAACTCTCTTTAACAAATTTGGTCGTAAAAAACAACCTTCTATCTCAGAGATATCCAAAAAATATGAAGAAAGCAATAGTCAAATGGAGGTATGGCAGTGGCCTAAAATGCAAAACAGTGAGAAAACTGCCCCAAACAGACACTTAATTGGGCCAATCTTCTTCATATAGGTATAGAACCTGCTCAAGGAAGACTATCGGTTGTGGTTGTTTCCATCGTCTTTGGAAACATACCCTTAGTTGGTCCAATCTTCTTCATATTGGTATAGAACCTGCTCAAGGAAGACTATCGGTTGTGATTGTTGCCATTGTCTTTAAAGGTTTTCAACCGCACACACCAAACAATAGGGAGGGGCAGGTTGTCTTATTTGTTGTTGACCTTCCCTTGTTCAATTGTGATCGTTTCTTGAACTTCATATTTTCCTTAAATTTTTACGTCCTTTGTGTTCCATTTATCACAACTTATTTTGCTCAAGAGTTTTTTCTTGATGTTAGTTATCTCTGTCAAATATTATATGATTTTGCTGCTTGTTCACATAATATGTCTAAATGTGGTGACAGACCTCTTCAATATTTCATTTTCATTCATCAAGAAAAATATAAAATCATCAGACTATTGTGATTTTGTCATCATTGACACCTTAATATTTAGTTTCGCGCAATCAACAACCTTGATTTTTTTGTTCGCTGTTTGAGTTGAATTGGGGAGAACTCTATTATTGTTTAGGTTATCATAGTGCTATCTATATAATTCATGCTAGGTAAATATGAAATTGAAGATTGAACATGCCCATTGGAATTAGCTGAATATAAAAATAAGCATATAGTTGAGTTCATGTAGAATAAATGTTTATATGGTCAAGCCTTCAGAAAGGTGTTGAAGTCCAACTTTCTTGCATTCGAAGTTCAATTGTAAATCCGAGTGCCCAATTGCTGCATCTGTTGTGATCTCTTATTTTTCATTGCTTGTTATTTTTCTTATGAAGTTGATGTCACAACATTTTGCAGTTTGTCAAAGGAGATGTTGTTGTCTAGCATTTTTTCTTGTTGAAGCGTGAGACATTACTTGATGTTAATGTGGAACCAAAATTATAGTTGTTTAAGGACCATCTTTTGTCATTTTTGTGATAGTTGTTGAAGGAGCATCATCATCCATTCACAATTGCTATCTTGGGGTGCTAACGCTACCACTAGAGCCAACAAATATAGGTGCTCTTGAGGCATCATTTCGTTTTTGTATTTTAATTTTCTTAGAGAATAATGAACTTATATACTCATGTTGTTAGTTAGATGAAATTAATATTCCAACTCCTTCAGTTTTTTTTATACTTGAATTTGCACATAAAAATTTTGTGTACACAAAATTTTGTTTACATTTTTTTGTCTGTGCTTGAATATTAAAATGAGAGTAGATATGGCTTCTTCAACACCAATAGTTTGTCATAATTTGGGTTAGCACGAAAAATGACTAATCTTCTTACCCTCATCAATTAGTAACTATAATGATCGCCGAAAATTCTAATTTTGGAAATTCCAATAATTAGGGGATGGACAAAATAGGGAAATGTAGAGGCACCTAAGAGGTTGATTGAATATAATCGAACTAGATAATATAATATTTGAATCAAAACAAACTTGCAGTAGTAAACAAAATCTATGGATATATTAAAAGAGACTTTTAGAACACAACCCGTTCTCAATAGAATCATCATCATAGCCATGATTAATGAATAAAACAGAAAACAATATAACTCAATATCATCACTCTCATATCAATGTTCACTTTCTATGCGTCTGATGAGTATAAACTTTTAGATTCATCACTTGTCCAACCTTGCATGGGGCTTAGGCTTGAGACCATACCTAATCAAGCTCAGCACCAATTATTCTTGGCCCACTTCTGGTTTTGTGGGTTTGCCTGAGTTTGCGCATATCACCTTTTAGTTCTGCGTTTACCCCCTTCTTTCATTCTTCATCTTTACTTGAATTTATTGAATGAAGATTGCTTAGCAAGTCAGGATGATAGAGAAATGTTTATGGCTTGAGAAAACAACTCATTGTCAAATCTTAAAAAAAATTCCAAATTGATGGTTGATAAATTTGTTTTGAACATGATTACATGAAAATTTTGTATACTCAGAGAAAAATATTTTATACTCAGCATGCATAATCTCCCAAAAAATTGGTGCAATTTTATGTTCGAGTCTGCCTACTTATTGCTTAGCTTAACCTAAGCTCCAAAGCTCCAAACAGATCCTTAGCTCCAGATGAATTGTGGCAGCCCATTCTTATGGAATTCGATGGAGTAATTAATATCTGAATACATATTTAATTATCACTTCCATGCATATGCACCTCACAATGGATCTACCATAATATGTAAGTATTTCAATTTCCACATATCTTACAAGATTTTGTGTCCAAGTTATCCAACAAAATAATCCATCATTTAAGACAATTGTTCAGTATTGACGGTAATGTTTCTTTTTTTTGGTATTATGCATACAGATCATGCAACTTAGATAAGCCTGGTTTGTATGTTGTTCTGATATTTAAAAGGAAATAGTTAGCTGATTTGGTCTATTAGCTGAGATCCAAAATAGTTGTAATTTCTTTTTGGAGGCTTTATTTTTATGAAGTGTAAGTTTTGTCTGAAAGCCACAATATTGTTTTTTAACTATAACCTTTTTTTGCATCGTTGTTTTTGAAATAATTTAGTTTTCCAAAGTGGAAACTCAGAGGTTACTTAAAGTTGATTGAAATTCAATCTCTGAACTGAAAAATAAATTTTTGATTATCAGAATGCACCATACTGGTGAAATGGACGTTCGAGCATGCTATACTGCAATATCTGTAAGTTACTTCAACTCATACTGGCTAATTTTACTTTATTTTTCTTTGGGAAGAAGCCCAAACTTTCCAAAACTATTCATATGTGGCTAGTTTAGTCCCAGATTATCATATTTTTCCAACTTAATTTCTCTGCTATACAAAATTGATCCAAGCTTAGTCAGCAAGGGACCATTTGCGATCAATTTTGTTTGGTCTGGAGACTAAAATTAGATAAATGTGGTACTCGCGGAGTATTTTTGGGCATTTATCCTTTTTTTTTTGTCTTGAGATAGTGGAAACACTTAGCAAATCAATGTAGTTGGAAGAATGCTGGTGATAGCAACCATATAGTTGTGAGTGATAGTTTGAATCTTGGAGTTAATGTTATCCATGATTTGAGCATATAGCTCAAAAGAAAGGCTCGTTTTCCTAAAATTGTTCTACCAAAAATTCCGAAAGCCATCTTCTTTTTTTAAGGTGAGAAACTGTGATCCCCACATTCATTTTGTTACTGAGCTAGAATGGCGAATGAATTAGTTTGGGATATACTCTTTTGGAAAGGTTGCGTGAATCATTCTAGAACAGAAAAATGTGGTGCAAATTTCTTCTTCTTATGACCTATTCTAAATGGTTTTTCTCTCAGTTTAGTTATAAACATTGTGAAGAGAGCCCAAGATGATTGTCTTATAGATGCAAACTAACATTTATCAGAAAGCCATGAAACTGTTTATTTTTATCATATGCGAATTATGGTTCATTCTTGACAGCTTTCAGTTTAGAGAAACTTTCATGGCATTCTGCATTCTGTGATGTGGTGGATTATTTCTGTTTAGCCGCTTACAGAAAAGGAGATTGAATGGGCAATTATTTTAACATTGCTTGTGAACTTTATGTTTCAATTTTGTTTTCTTAGAGCTTTTTTTGTCAAATGGTTTGAATTTTTTTTATAGGAGCTAGTACGAAAGTCAAAATATGCAAATGCTTGCCATTAAATATATTTTTTATGAAGAAACGGTTTTCATTGAGACATGAGGTTACTTGTAATCATAGCTATGTTTATAGTATCAAGATTCCTTGCTGCTACACTACATAAGCATGACAAACAACAACTATAAAATATTAGAGAAATTTCTTGATTAGTGTTATAAAATGGACGGTGGATTTTGACCCTCGTACTGAACCTCCTACCGTTCCTGTTTGGCTGCGCTTTCCAGGTTTGAAGATCCATCTTTTTTATCAAGAGCTTCTCTTCGCTTTAGCGATGGTGTACGGCAAGCCCCTCAAAACTGGCACGCCTACAGTGAATCTAACTCGGCCTTCAGAAGCCAGAATTTTGATAGAAAGAGATATTTCTTTACCTTTTCTGGGAGAAATATGGATTGACACACAATATCAGGGATTTTGGCAGCAAGCAAAACTTGAACAGATACCACTTTATTATACCCACTGCCGTATGTTTGGACATTCTCTTTTTCAATGTTATCAGTTGCATCCAAATTTAAAACCGTCAAGTAAAAACGCTTCTGGATCTGCCCCACCTCATACATGCCCCTCCTCCGCTCCTGAGTGCATTCCATAGACTATTGACACTGGTTGACATGATGCCACCTCCCCCTCTCATTACCGAAGAAAATACTATCTCTGTTCTTCCACTGATATATTGGCAGATGGTTTACTTGGGCCTGATAATCAGGATAGTATTGAAGCTCCAAATCCCCATGATGCATCAGGTGTTGAAGAGACATGCTTACCATCTCTTCAGAATCAGAATGTTGTTACTGCTAGTCAGGAGCTGGGGCTCATTTTCTCCTATATTTCCAACAATTTGTTGACCACACCGATCAGATGAGCCAGTCCTTGGATGAGGAATGACATGTTTACACATCTAGACAGAAAAAGAAGAATGAAGACACACTCCAGCTTGGGAACTTAATGGATGATACTCTAGTAACTTTGGGTAATGGAACAACACTCAACAATTTGTTAGCTGTCTCCGCTCCTAGAACCAGAGGCAGAGGCAAGACCAAGCTGGCTCGTGCCTAGCAGCTTATTTCATGCAAGTTTTGTTTTTTTTTTTGTGTTTTATCTATATTTCATCCTAGGTGGCTTCCTACGAACCCAAATAGTGGTGGACAACTCCTAGCTAGCTTCCTACAAACCCAAATCGTGGTGGGCAGCAACTAGATGGCTTCCTACGAACCCAAATAGTGGTGGAAAGCTCCTAAGTGACTTCCTACGAACCCAAATCGTGGTAGACAGCTCGTAGGTTGCTTCCTACGAACCCAAATCGTGGTAGACAACTCCTAGGTGGCTTCCTACGACATCAGACAACAACTAGAAGCATTTGACAACAGTCCTACAGCTTCCTACGACACTGGGCACGAACTAGAAGCATTGGACAGTGGTCCTACAGCTTCCTACGGCACTAGGCAGCAACTAGAAACATTGGACAACGATCTTACAGCTTCCTACGACACTGGGCAACAACTAGAAGCATTGGACAGCGGTCCTACAGCTTTCTATGACACTGGGCAGCTACTAGAAGTATTGGATAGCGGTCCTACAGCCTCCTACGGCACTAGGCAGCAACTAGAAACATTGGACAACACCCTACAACTCTTATAGCACTCCAAATCATTAATTCCAGCACCTCACAACACTCCTACAACACTTATAGCACTCCAAGTCATTAATTCCAGCACCTCACAGCACTCCTACAGCACTCTATAGTGATTGACAGCCTCAAACAGCACATATACAACGACCTTTAAGCTTCCTACAACATTCTATAGTGATTAGCAGCCTCAAACAACACATATACAGTGATTAAGTTGTTCAAGATCGACCAATAAAAGCATCTTGAAGCAGTGATCAAGTTGCCAAATGAATAAAATTGTGCATCAAACTAATACTTGCATCTTTTTAACCTAGACATAAATTCGGTGAACACGATTCAATGAAAAAAAAACTATTCGAAGATCTCCAAAAATCAGTCCCTATGATTGGGAGAGCTACTAACATAACAAATGTAAGCAGGTAAATAAATTATGAAGTGTTTATAGCATAAATTAAGCTCAGCCGTCATGAGATCAAATCTTATAGATGAAAGAATGCATGTGAAAGCTTTAAACCAAATTGAATCTACATAAACAGAACTAATTCAATTTCTCAGAAAGTTTCCTTCCAGCTTTCAACAGATTCAATAGCTTCAATTAAAGATCTATAAAAAAAAGTTTAAGCGAGTAGATCGACCTGAACCGACGAATCAGATCACACAATAACAGAAGCCTTTCCTGCGTGAAGAAGAGGGAGTTCGGGCAGACGCTTCTGTTCGCAGAAGAGGAGCTGGGGCCGAACAGGGGAGGCATAAGGCGAGTGGGAAGCTTTCTGCGATGAGGGAGTCGAGCAGGGGATGATCGAACGAATCCGAGGGGAGAAAGGAGGCGAGCCTTCCTGTTCGCAGAGGTGGAGCGCCGGATCTATTCGCAGAAGAGGGGCTAGAGGTTTGGTACGTGAGGCAGAGAGGGGAAGCAGGCGAGTCGCAGAGGTGCGTACGGGAGACGGGATCGAGCTCTGCGGCTTCAGCGCGGGAGACGGGAGAGCAAGAGGAGGATGAGACTTCGATGCGTGCGGCAGAGAGGGGAAGAAGGCGAGTCGTAGAGGAGCGTACG
>JXCR01072668.1:0-10630 GCA_002079205.1 Phalaenopsis hybrid cultivar
ATAAGCACTTTACCCATCAGTTGCAAGAAATGGTTCTATATGAGGGGAGACAGAGTTTTCTAAGTCTTTGACCAGCTTTTTCAGGCTCAAGATCCAACTCTACAAGACTACTCTCCTTTATAGGGCTATCTAACAACTTCTTCTTTTCGCTAAGTCTCACATCTTGCACTTGTTTTTTATACCCATTTTTAAGATTCACTTCAGTGTTACCAGGTAGCGTCCCTCAGGGTCCATTACAAAAAATATTAGCTAAATGATCAAATTCATTCTCTATAATTTGCATTATTGCAACTTGGCTTCATAATTGATTCCTCATATTTACAACAAATTCTTCCAAAGACAGATTCTTCTACCTAAATTGGGGATTATAAGTGAATCCAAATGGGCGAGTCATTCTAATGTTGTCACTGTTTGGTTGTTCCAATTTTCTACAGGATTGGTTTGGGTGCTCCCCCACTGNTTTTCTACCTAAATTGGGGATTATAAGTGAATCCAAATGGGTGAGTCATTCTAATGTTGTCACTGTTTGGTTGTTCCAATTTTCTACAGGATTGGTTTGGGTGCTCCCCCACTGTTTGTTTCTTCCAATTGAAGTTTGAGTAGTTTATCTAGCCTAAGTTGTAGGTGTTGAAATAGAGATAATTGAACCAAGTTTGTATTGCATCCAAGAAAATGGTGTTGGAATCACCTAGCAAGGATCCTGACACTAAATTCATTACAAAGTTGTATACTCTCCTCAAAANTTAGGTGTTGGAATAGAGATAATTGAACCAAGTTTGTATTGCATCCAAGTAAATGGTGTTGGAATCACCTAGCAAGGATCCTGACACTAAATTCATTACAAAGTTGTATACTCTCCTCAAAATATTAGGAGTTTGTGAGGCTATGATAGTCAGCACATTAGTCATATGCACACTACCTTCTTAGGGATGACTTTCTTAGGTGGCCATTGAAACTTGTTTGTGAGCATTTTCTCGATCAGTGAGTAAGCCTCCTGAAATGATTTAGACATAAGGGACACCCTAGTTGCAACATTTATNGATTAGGAGTTTGTGAGGCTATGATAGTCAGCACATTAGTCATATGCACACTATCTTCTTAGGGATGACTTTCTTAGGTGGCCATTGAAACTTGTTTGTGAACATTTCTCGATCAGTGAGTAAGCCTCCTGAAATGATTTAGACATAAGGGACACCCTAGTTGCAACATTTATAATTAATCTTAAAGAACCCATCGACCCATTTTAAAAGTTTGGATAATCAGTCAGTTAAGTAAGGCATATTGTGGGCATTCATTAAGTAATTCTTTGAACCTCTCCCAAGCTTCATACATGTTCTCTCCATCTAATTAGATAAAGAACATAATGTTTTTCCTATGGTTGACTGTCTTGAATGAAAGAATTTTCATTAGGTTGCTCCAAGTTGAGATCAATCCTAGTGTGAAGTAGTATAACCACCTTTTGGCTTTATTCATAAATGAGAAAGGGAATAACCTTAATCTAACAATATCACTGTAGGTATCGTTAACCATAAAGGTGGCACACAATTCTAAGAAACTAGATAAATGGAGGTATGGATCTTTTGTGGGTGAGCCCCCAAACTAGCTGGTTTGAATCATTAGGATAAGCACTGGTTTATGTTCAAGTACAAGTTTTGTATAACGGTGTAATCAATACTCATGTAAATTCATGCCGCCAAGTAGTTTAAGATGTTTTCTTCTCGAGNTGATCAATCCTAGTGTGAAATAGTATAACCACCTTTTGGCTTTATTCATAAATGAGAAAGGGAATAACCTTAATCTTAACAATATCACTGTAGGTATCGTTAACCATAAAGGTGGCACACAATTCTAAGAAACTAGATAAATGGAGGTATGGATCTTTTGTGGGTGATCCCCCAAACTAGCTGGTTTGAATCATTAGGATAAGCACTGGTTTATGTTCAAGTACAAGTATTTGTATAACGGTGTAATCAATACTCATGTAAATTCATGCCGCCAAGTAGTTTAAGATGTTTTCTTCTCGAGGATTTGTCATTTCTAAGTGTTGGACTTTAAAAAAAAAAAATAAGAATAATGAAGCTGAAAATAGTAATATAAAAAGAAATAAAATGACAAACTTATTTTAAGCAGTTCAACAAAAATACTCTAGCAACGACACCAAAATGTCGATGCCTAAAATTGTCGTGAAGCAATTAATTACACAAGTATATGTGTTATTCAAGTAATATAAGAATAACAAGTTCAAATATCAATCCTATAAAAAAAATATTAAAATATTTAAAAAGGGGGAAATTCTAGTTTACTAAATCACTAAGCCTAATCTGAAGATTTAGTTTTCAGGTATGAAGGGTTCTAAAATCCTAACGTAGAATGAATAAAACTAGACTAGGTTCTGTTGAAGTTTTTTAGTGATGAAAAATTTTTACTTCTGTGACATCAGCCTAGTGATCCCTGGATATTTTTCTATGAAATCTCATGCTTTTGTTGACAACTAGGTGCACAATTCTCCTTACATAGTCTAGATCATAAGAAGAGTTGAACATCACATAACAATTAAGAGAGACTTAAACATGTAGTGTTTTCCATGGCTACTCAGATTCCCTATCTAGGTTACAATTTTGTAATGCCAATATGTTTCTTCCATTAGACTATTGTGTGTTAACTTGTTTTTCTAGACAACAATTAAAAGTTCTTGTTCACAAGAGACTTTTGACATTTTATCATGTCAAATTCCTAGTAAATTAAGCACAGAAAGTTAACACATCAATATATGAAATTCAAGCACATAAAAGACATTTAGGGAACAAAATCTATAAGATAAAACAACGAGAAAATTAAATTCGTTACATCATAGAAAACTAGATTAACCATAATGCATAAGTCAAAAAAACATGAAAATTGTTATTGCAAACATAAAGAGAAAAATAATACAAGTGGAACAAAAAACTCAAACTATAACAAATTAGTCATTGTAGTACACCATGATATTCTCTATTTAATACAAGTTTTATATAGATATCTCTCATACAAGTGCACTCAATTTCTGCTCACAAACTCTCCAAGTTGTCACTGAAAAAACATGTAAAGAGGAAAATAGGAAAAAAAACCCTCTTGAGCGAACCCTAAAGAGAAACCTCAAAGTCCTAAAGACTCTCCTAAACCCTAGAAACAAAGTCCCACAGGACAAGAAGTAACTCTTTGGTCTTCATACATCTCCTTATCTAGATTAGGCTTCAAAACCTGCTAAAAAAGTTTCCAGATAACTCATAATGTAGGTCAGTACGGATGCTGGTATAATTCTAACTACGCGACAACCTAGCATAATTATACTGCAGATTAGTGTTGTTATGTTGTAAACTAGTGTAATTATTTCTATTTCTCTAATTTTTCGAACTTATTTCATTGCTTTGTCCAACTTTGTATTTTGGATTCTCAACGTGTGCTCAACACCTATAACTTGAAAAATATAACAAATATACCATACACAAGCGAAAAAATCATGATAAATAGAATAAAATTGAGCATTTGATGTTAGAAAAATCATGTAAATTTACATCATATCATATGCCCAACCCATATTTATATAAAGGTTTGGCATCATGATGTTCGAAAGGTGGATCTTATTAATTGTCCCTTCTCGATGAGATTAAAAGACCAAATTTANGCTGTCACTGAAAAAACATGTAAAGAGAAAAATAGGAAAAAAAACCCTCTTGAGCGAACCCTAAAGAGAAACCTCAAAGTCCTAAAGACTCTCCTAAACCCTAGAAACAAAGTCCCACAGGACAAGAAGTAACTCTTTGGTCTTCATACATCTCCTTATCTAGATTAGGCTTCCAAACCTGCTAAAAAAGTTTCCAGATAACTCATAAAATTGAGCATTTGATGTTAGAAAAATCATGTAAATTTACATCATATTATATGCCCAACCCATATTTATATAAAGGCTTGGCATCATGATGTTCGAAAGGTGGATCTTATTAATTGTCCCTTCTCGATGAGATTAAAAGACCAAATTTAAGCTTTCCTAGCCTCATACAAGGTTCAAAGTGTCTCATTACATCCATTCGCATTATGTTTAGGTAGAAAGCCATGCCATAGCAGTATGTTGGTTCTGACTCTCTATAATAGATCAATATTTAAGGCTAACTTCATTTGTTGTGGTGTAATAAGTCCTTCCTTCAAGCATAACCTTAATGGTGAGCTCAACATTATCATTAGGAAGTAAACCTCATCTTCTAATAATTAACATGTGTTTAAGTAAGACCATTATATTAAAAATCTTAGATAAAAAACTCAGCCTAATATTTGGCTCTTCAGCATTCTAAGTTTCTTAAGAAGATGTTCCTCTAATATAACTTTATTTGATTTCATGTTGATGCTTATTTTGATCTTTCCTACAATCATAGTTTTAGAATCTCAAATTCCTTTCCTACATTTTTGATATTCTATGAAATTGTCATGACTTGAACCTAGAGTTTTCCTAAAGCTTAACTATTCTAGAATGTTATTAACCATAATAGTTGATGCCCATGAGGTATTTAAACTCCTAAATAGAAAAACTACATATGTTTTTCTATATGCTATGTTGGATAAATCTTTTGGATATATATGAGCTAGCTCCAATGAGCTTTCACCTCATACTCATTTTTCTAATCACACAATAACATTTTTTTATGCATGTCTGATTAAACACTCTTCACAAGAATTTTCATATTTGTTGTACTTATAATATTACACATTCTTCAAATTACCTCAATGACATCATCCACAAAGCCTTAGTTCAACTACTCCTGTTTGTGAATTCCTTGGCCTTTCTTCACCACAACATCCATTTTCCTACTAAAGACAACTAAAATTTAGAAGCAATTGATCCACTATAGCACAACTTGCATTTCTTCTACTCATTGAAGCCAAGGCCACTGAAATCTTTGTTCGATAGTGATGATGATGTGCCTTTAGCATAATATTAGAGATCGAAGAAAAATTAAGATTCACACATTTCAAATTTGTAAGTACCCAAAAATTATAACCTTATACTTAGTATGATCTCCTTCAAATTTTGCTTTGAGAATTATAAAGCTAACTCAATTCATGGTGGAGTTAATGACGGTGTTAAGGGTAACTCATACCACCCTTTTAAACTCATTTTGTGCGGACGTTATAAATTTCCCTCCATCTAAATTTTCATAGATAAGGAATAACACCAATGTTACTCATCTACTCCAATAGTTTAAGATCTATGATATATGAAACTTTCCTTTTTGTATTAATTAGTTAAGGAATTTTACATCAAAGATAATATGTTGAAAGCTTCAAAGAGGTGAGCCACATTTTAGACTTGAAAAGGAACCTGATCTCAATTTGGCAGTTCGATGAAAATGATATCTCAATACTTTGTATGTAATAGTAGAAGGTGACTGAGAGTGTTATAGAGACACGCATTATGTGAATTTAAATGTTGAAACAATGAGAGAAACTATGAACTCAAATATATGATATCAAAGGATAAGACATATAGGAGAGAATGGGCAAAGAATAGCATATTCAACCAATAAGCTTTCAAATTTGAAGTCATTGGATTTTGGTTTATATAAGGACTGGCATTGGACATGCTAAGATAGACAATTGCCACTAATTGAAAGGGAAGCAAGACAAAAAGGTTGGAGTTTTAAAATATCGCTATTTGAGGACCATCCCCAATAGCATCCCTTACAGGCTCATCATATTACAATATCATCAATGATAACTTCACTAGGAAGGTATGAGTTTATTTTCTAAAAATAAATCCACATTAAATGGAATGATGATGGAGAATGAGTCTAGTGTGAAGATCAAGTCTCTAAGATCAAATAGCAAAGAATAATATTACAAAATATTTTGCTCGGGTGATAAAAACGAATTAAGAGGAGAAATTTAGCAATACCACAAAACATTTGAACTGCTAAACTCAAGAAGAGAACACAATATAAAAGACTTTGAAGTATAAGGTTAAATGTCGGATTGCTCAAACCTTTTTCCACAGATGATGAGTAATATAAATTATCTGTTCAATAGAGTACCATCAACTCCACCTAGTTTTAAGTTAAATGAAGAAGTGTGGACTAGAAAGGAGGTATACTTTTCTTAAGATGTGGACTAACAATGAGGTAAATCAAAGTTTTTTGATATATTTGAGATGCGTGTAGAATCTACCAAACAATTAATCATTTGTTATGATTATCGAACTTAGCTTCTAAATTTGGAATAATAAAATTTGAAATTTTTTAGAATACAAATTCTACTTTTAAATGAAATTGTCATGTATAATGGGAGTGGCAATGCAGAAAAAATAGGTCTGATAACAACTAAATGTAGACAGAGACAGGCATGCTTGTAGTTGAGTTGAGAAGATTTCAATGATTGTGCAAAGTCAATAGAAAAATACACTACTTCATTGCATTGGCAAATAAATTGTGGTGAGCCTAAAGTAGCAATACGGGACAAATACTTCATTAAGTGGGTGCTGCTAAATGACGATTGGGCATTGCGATAAAAATGGCATTTCAAAAACAAAAAAAAAACACAATATAAAAAAAAAAGTACAAAGGAACCATAACACAATAAAAAAAAAAGCACAAGGGAACCAAGTAATGGTTTTGGAGAAAGAGTACATTTTCTGAAAAAAAAAAAGTCTAATTAAATGAAAGGATTTCATAAAGAAATAGTCAAGTGCAAATATCAAGGCCAATAGATCAAATAACAAAGAAGACTATCCTATCGAGTTCTGCTCAGCTTGCAAAATACATATTAGAGGGCAAATTTATGAACATCACAACAAGAGAACTAGCTTATAAACAGAACTCGAGATGAAAAAGTTTAAAGAAAGCGGTTATATGTTTGGCGCATGAGCTTTTTGGGCCAATAATTAGTATTACAATTTATGTGTTCAATAGAGCGCCCCCAATTCCTCCAAGTTTTAAGTTATTTGAAAAAGTACAAACTAGCAAAGCAATAAACATTTCTTATTTGAAGATTTTTTAACATATTTATGATGTATGTGTAGAATCTATTGAACTTAATTCATTTGTTATAGAATTGATAACATTAGCTTCTAGTTGACAGACAAGTTAACAAAGAGAAAAAAATTACATGCCATGTTAGAGCATTAATTCAAAAAGCTAACCAAAACTCAATAAGCACAACAACGCATATAATTTCCTGTCTTTTAACAATATATAACCATAGTTCCAAAAGAAAGATTCTTACAAGCCATGTTGCACCATTGCATTAACCACCTAAAAAGAACTGCATATCTGTGAAAATAGCAACATGTCAAAGAATTCTTTAAAATATTCCAGACGCACAAAACAAAATTAGAACAACAGAATAAAACAGCCCTAACTAAGCATTCTGCAGCCAAATCTGGCATCATTCCAACACTTTGAATTCTTAAATAGTGTGGGTTGCATTAATTTGAATTAGCTAGCTTCAAATTGTGAAAAAAAAAACGATGTGCATGCAAATTGTCACTTCAGTTAACATACTGCGCTGAACATAAGAAGATGCGTAGCAGCAGTAAGGAATTATGCAAATATAATTCAGAAAACTAATGCATCTCATTACAAGACTGAATAGCTAGTAAAAATATAAGCCGCCAAAAAGCTCCAAATGTAATAAGAAACCAAGCCAATGATTTCTACCTCCAGATAACATCAAACAAATAGTGGCACGATATCAGATTCAGAAGGTTAATTACTCCGGATATGAGTCTCATAAGCCAGTTGCCCCGCAAGAAGATCAACCACAGCAGTTCCAACGGACTTGAACACGGTGATCTCCTCTAGACTTGTCCTCCCAACCTTCACACCACTGGCCAAATCCACCAGCGTCCCTACCACATCCTTACGGGAAATAGCCCCTCTCTCGAAAGCGCCAACCAGCTCACCAGCCTCCGCCATGGCCGGCTCGAAATCAACAAACACTCTTCCTCTCACTAAAGCATCGTCGTCACACTCCTTCATCGTCGGGCTGAAAGAACCCACCAGGTCGAGATGCGCGCCCGGCTTAAGACGTCCTCCTTTCACAATCGGATCATGCGAACTAGTCGCGCAGCTCACCACATCACCGATTCCAAGCACAGTGTCCAATATTTCTACATGCTCGAAAACTACATTTCTTCCTTCTTTCTCCTCCTCTTCCTCCTTAAGCCGTTTTACAAGATCACGTGCCTTGGAAGCCGATCGGTTCCAAATGATGACCCTCTCGATCCCCGGTCGAACAAATCTGTGGGCACGTATGAGGTAAGGAGCAAGTGCGCCGGCGCCGACCATGACGAGAACGCGAGCATCATCACGCGCAAGGAAGCGTGCGGCGAGGGCGGAGACGGCGGAGGTGCGGAGGAGGGTGAGTTCCGTACCGTCGATGGCGGCTAGGGCAGCGCCTGTGGAAGAGCTGAAAAGGACGTAGGAGGCGGAGATGCCGGGGAGGCCGAAAGATGTGTTGTGGGGAAAAGAAGTGACCATCTTGACGCCGATGTATGGTAGAAGCGGTGAGGAGGACCAGGAGGGCATGAGGAGAAGCGAGGAGGAGGTTGATGGATCGATGGGGAAGCTTTGGCGAACGGGGGAGGTGACCACGGGGGCATGGGAAGGGAGGGAGGAGAGGAAGTGGGGTATGAGGGAGGAGGGTGGGATGAGGGAACGGAGGGAGGAGGCATCGAGGTAAGTGCAGCCACCGCCGATGGTAGCTCCGGCGGCCATTGTAGTACTTTAGCAGTGGCGTGGAGTTGATTTGGGAAGAAGGAAAAGGTCGTTGACGACCCGCAAGACAAATTTACGAATAATTTTACGTTTTACAGCACTTCCTTTAAACATAAATTTAGCAACGGTAGGGTAACCAAGTCTCCTTTCAGTGTTGTACAAAAGTTCATCACACACACAGATTAAAAAAAAGTAAGCGTTGATGATTCCAGAAATTTTAACGTGGAAAACCTGTAACAGAAATACCACGAGGTCTGACCCAATTCCTGAAATTCACTATTAATTAATCATTACAGAAATATTTTGTCCCGCGGACGCGAAAGGGTAACTATATTTTTTAGATTACAATGTCGACTAATGTCGTCTGGTTGATTGTGATCGATGTTGGTTAGTGGTGGTCGATGACGGTTGGCAGAGGTCAACGACGGTCGGCGGTGGTTGATGATAGTCGGCGGAGGTCGGCGGTGGTCGACGACGATCGGTGGTGATGCTGAGTTGCAGTTTCTCCTTAAGGCGTCAGGCTCTCTCTCTAGACTTCCTCCTCTCATCAGAGAGATGGAGCTCTATTTATAGTATTATGGGTGTAATTAATGAATAAATACAAATTATTTTGATCGGACGATCCAGAGAGCTTCCCTTGATCATATGGTGTTTAATGGACATTTGAGTACCTTAATGATGTCAGAATTGAGTGATCTTGGTTCGTTGGATTCGTCTTGTCGAGTCGCTTGAATCGAGTGTAAACTTACCATATTCGATAACCGTTTGACCTTCCAAATGTGTTCGGAAATCATCTAAGTGTGGTTCAATGGCTTGATATCGGCTTCGGATTGGGCTAGTTTTCATATTATTAAGTATGTCTCATCAAGTTGGTCAGTTTGACTATAAGTTTGCTGAAATCGGAGTTCTTGATGACTTTTTACCAAAATTTGAATGTTTTCTGCTTAAAATATCGTCTTGAGATTCGTGCCGGATGATGAAAATTTGTTGGTGGCGTATCAGTTGCCCTTCTATTTTCGGGCGAGATAATTTTTATCATTCAAAAATATCAATACCAGGAGAATATATGTATAACTATATATATATATATANTCATAAAGAAATAGTCAAGTGCAAATATCAAGGCCAATAGATCAAATAACAAAGAAGACTATCCTATCGAGTTCTGCTCAGCTTGCAAAATACATATTAGAGGGCAAATTTATGAACATCACAACAAGAGAACTAGCTTATAAACAGAACTCGAGATGAAAAAGTTTAAAGAAAGCGGTTATATGTTTGGCGCATGAGCTTTTTGGGCCAATAATTAGTATTACAATTTATGTGTTCAATAGAGCGCCCCCAATTCCTCCAAGTTTTAAGTTATTTGAAAAAGTACAAACTAGCAAAGCAATAAACATTTCTTATTTGAAGATTTTTTAACATATTTATGATGTATGTGTAGAATCTATTGAACTTAATTCATTTGTTATAGAATTGATAACATTAGCTTCTAGTTGACAGACAAGTTAACAAAGAGAAAAAAATTACATGCCATGTTAGAGCATTAATTCAAAAAGCTAACCAAAACTCAATAAGCACAACAACGCATATAATTTCCTGTCTTTTAACAATATATAACCATAGTTCCAAAAGAAAGATTCTTACAAGCCATGTTGCACCATTGCATTAACCACCTAAAAAGAACTGCATATCTGTGAAAATAGCAACATGTCAAAGAATTCTTTAAAATATTCCAGACGCACAAAACAAAATTAGAACAACAGAATAAAACAGCCCTAACTAAGCATTCTGCAGCCAAATCTGGCATCATTCCAACACTTTGAATTCTTAAATAGTGTGGGTTGCATTAATTTGAATTAGCTAGCTTCAAATTGTGAAAAAAAAAA
>JXCR01072683.1:4527-16372 GCA_002079205.1 Phalaenopsis hybrid cultivar
GAAGCTGGTGTCATAGATCCGGCGAAGGTGGCTAGATGTGCGTTGCAGAATGCTGGATCAGTGGCTGGAATGGTCCTCACAACACAGGCCATTGTGGTTGAAAAACCTGCCAAGAAGAAGGCTCCAGCGTCTGGTGTACCTGAGGGTGCTCTTCAGATTTAGTAGCGTTTCTTTGAAATCTGTTTACTAGTCATTAGGCAAGCGGGGTCAGTTTTGTGAGAAGAGGGAGAGGAGCTGCCTTTGTCTGGCGTTGTAGGTCCTGTAAGACTTTTTTATGTGATTGTCATTTTTAAATATTCATGTTTCTGAGATCTTTCTTTGGAAAATTGATGTGATTATTGTTAGCATTTTCTTATGCGTTTAATTTTCAAATGCCCTTTTTACGTACTTTTTCTTCTAGGGAAGTTTTGGATACCTACCACACAATTCTTATGTATTTATGTATATCACAATTAAATATATATTATAAATAAAGTTTCTTAAAAAAATGTGTTATTTTTTATGTGATATTAAAAATTTGAATGTTGTGTGCGTTTTATTGAAATTTTGGTGTAAATATATGAGAATTGTGTGCTATTTATGTAAATTTATATCNGCTGGTGTACCTGAGGGTGCTCTTCAGATTTAGTAGGGTTTCTTTGAAATCTGTTTACTAGTCATTAGGCAAGTGGGGTCGATTTTGTGAGAAGAGGGAGAGGAGCTGCCTTTGTCTGGCGTTGTAGGTCCTGTTAAGAAATTTTTATATGATTGTCATTTTTAAATATTCATGTTTCTGAGATCTTTCTTTGGAAAATTGATGTGATTATTGTTAGGATTTTCTTATGCGTTTAATTTTCAAATGCCCTTTTTACGTACTTTTTCTTTTAGGGAAGTTTTGGATACCTGCCACACAATTCTTATGTATTTATGTATATCACAATTAAACATGTATTATAAATAAAGTGTTTTTTTCTTTAAAAAAATGTGTTATTTTTTTATGTGATATTAAAAATTTGAGTGTTGTGTGCGTTTTATTGAAATTTTGTTGTAAATATATGAGAATTGTGTGCTATTTATGTAAATTTATATCTTGCTTCTCGTCTTTGTAGCACTTGAGGGTTTAACTTCAAGGTTTCTTTATTGTTTTCTCTAAGAGGATTTGTAATTGAACCAATATGAAACTAGAATTTTACAGGATTTCGTTACTCTTTATAGTTTAATGTATTTGATTTGAATCTGACATTTGATTGAGCCGATTAAGGTGAAGTCATTGAAGTCTAAAAGAGATGTACAAAATTATCTTTGGATGCTTTGTTTTTTATTCATAAAGAGTGCTTTCGATGTGATGTTCATTTTTAAATTAAAGATAAAAATTGAATTTAAATAAAATTAAAATTATTAAAATTTTAAAATAAAATTAACTTTGATACTAATTTCATCAAAATTTTAACTAAAATTAAAAAATATAATAAAAAATGTTAAATTAATAAATAAAATGTAAATGAGAATAATAATCTGGAAAATCATAATGACTGTAAATCATTTCAAAAATAAAATACGATTAAATAAAAAGTATAAAAATAATAAAAATTTGAAAAATAATGAAAATTAAGATTTCGATTGTTAAAATTTCAATAACAATACAATCAAATTAATAAAAGCAATCAAAAATAAAATTGCACAATTTTTTTCAAATAGCCAATTTTAAATGACAAAACAATTTGATAAAAAATAAGAAATTTAAAATATATAATAAAATAATATTTTCTCATTTTCTCTCAGCACTCTCTCTCACTTATCTTAAAATCTACCCAATTTTTAAAATATAGAACCTCACTCAACTCCTCACAATTATAATCACTTATTTTTAAAATAAAATCAATTTTAATAAAACTTTCACTCACACATACACCGTTCAATTCACCAGNGCTAATTTCATCAAAATTTTAACTAAAATTAAAATTTATAATAAAAAATGTTGAATTAACAAATAAAATGTAAATGAGAATAATAATCTGGAAAATCATAAGGACAGTAAATCATTTCAAAAATAAAATACGATTAAATAAAAAGTATAAAAATAATAAAAATTTGGAAAATAATGAAAATTAAGATTTCGATTGTTAAAATTTCAATAACAATACAATCAAATTAATAAAAGCAATCAAAAATAAAATTGCACAATTTTTTTCAAATAGCCAATTTTAAATGATAAAAAAATTTGATAAAAAATAAGAAAATTTAAAATATATAATAAAATAATAATTTCACACTTTCTCTCAGCACTCTCTCTCTCACTTATCTTAAAATCTACCCAATTTTTGAATATACAACCTCACTCAACTCAAAATTATTCAAAATCGCTATAAAAATCATGCATAATTTCAAATCACTTATTTTTAAAATAAAATCAATTTTAATAAAACTTTCACTCACACATACACCGTTCAATTCACCAGGCAATCTCAAAACAAAGTTATCTAATTTGAGCTCTCATTCGCCATTTGATCACTCCAAACTTCACCCAAATTGAGCTTCAAGACCACTTGCGAATCTTAGCCAAATCCAAACCAAATGCACTTCTATTCCAAGCCAAGTCCATTTGATTCAAGCCAAGCGAACTTAACAATTTCAAGCCAAGCAAACTTAACAATTTCATGCCATTGTAAAATAAACCCCCTGAAGCTTTGCCAAAATCCCTCTTAAACCCTTACCTTATCCTCCTAATCATTTCCCCATTAACCCTAGCCTAATTTCCCACTATAACTTCAACGATTCCACCATCCCAAACCAAGACTGAAGTCGATCCTTACATCCACCCATTAATTTCCTAAACCAACACCTCCAAAAGCATCATAGATCATCCAAACCACTTCCCCAATCAATTTGACATCATTTTTAGCCCTCTAACCCACTTCATGGCCAAATCATCAGCCTACTTTGTGGAGCACATAAAAAGCGATCAAGCCAGCTTAATTGGAGCTAGAGGAAGGTGCGTAGACTCAAGAAGACTGTTCTACAACTATTCAACCAAAAGAAAAATAAAGTGATCATGGTAATTTCTCAAAACATTATAGTATGTCTCGGTTAGTGGTCACTTGTGAAAGTAACCTTTAAATCATAAGATCTTGATTGTAGGATTAGCCCCTAAGGATGTAGAGATTCTCTTGAGTTGAAAGGTTCTTAGTTTTGTCCATAGGATCCTTTGGATCTTGAGCTTTTCTTCGGGCAGCCCGGAATGGTAAACGCATGTTGTTCATGCAAGTGCATTCAAAGTGGATAACACGAGTATATCATACGATGATAATACAAATCGTCTTATAGAGCAGATAAAGAGATAGACCTAGTAGGGGAAATGGTTGGAGATCCAACCACGGAGCATCACACGAAAAGAGCTAACATTTTTGGCTGAGTTGGCTTTCACGTAAGACCACATCACTTAAAAAAGGAAATTATAGATTTTAAAAATAAATAAATTTAGAAAATAAAAACTAAGATTTAAAAATTCATAAAAAAAATAAAAGGAAAAATACATTGGATTTTGTGAAGCATAAGGAATCAAATAAAAATAAAACTAAAAGAAAAATTGATCATTAATAATCTCAATTAAATAAAAACCAATAAAACATTAAAAATTATTAGAGATAAAAAAAGATAAATTAAAATTTAATAAAATTGGGATTACGTATAATTTTGACCATAGCATGCTCCCCTAATTTTCTTTTAATAATGAAATTGTAATTTTTCATGAAATTGCCAACTACTTCAAAAAAAATAAAATAAATAAATACCCAAAAAAATATAAAACACATTTGAAACTTCAAGAAAACAACTTAAATAGAGAATCAATGCAATGAAATGATAATTTGTCACGTGAATTTAATAAGATCACATACAATATATATAAGGATATATTTGTAAATTGTATTTTTGTAATTTTAACCTTCTATTCCCAAATTCCAATCAAAATAGAGAATTTTGCTTCCAAGTTTTAATGATATGAACTCTTGAATATGTGAAATGAAATTCTTAAGATGAATCTTGATCTGACAAAGGTAAATTTGTAATAAAATAATTGAATAATAAAAATTCATGCATTTAAAAGTGAAAATTGGCTTATTTGTCACATTTTCATAAAATTTCAAATATACATTTTTCGCTATTAAACCTAATAAATTAAATATTAGAACTTAAAAATAATTATCAATTAATTTGAATAACTCATTTAGAAAATAATTAGATAAAAATCACTCTAACTTTGAAATAAGTTGAAATAAAATGGTTTAAAAAAAAATGACAAACTTAGAAATATACCTATTTGAACTAAAACTTTGATAAATTCTTCAAAAAAAATTCTAAATTTAATAAAATTTTTACCATTAAATCAAGTGAATAGGAAAGAACCAAGATATAAAAAAGATATTTTTATCGAATCATTTTTAATAATTTTGAAATAATAAACTCGATTAAATTATTGAAATTTCAAAATGAATTTAGAATGAACTGTAAATTTTACAACTTTTTTAGAATTCATTTCAAACATTTTGTAAATTTTCAACTATTTTTGGAGGTCTTTTGGATTTATTGGGAGTTTTTCAACAAAAAAATATCATAGAAATTCAAATAATTCTTATAAATCAGTAAAAATAAAAAAAAATCATAAAATTTTTACAAAGAAATTTTAAACTTAATTATAACAACTAGAAATAAATTCAAGTCAATTTAAACACACCTAAATCAAAATATACAAAACCCTAAAATCCTAAAACTGAAACAAATTTAAATTATGAAAATTCATGAAATAGTCAAAATTGTTAAAGTTTCATGTATCCGGCTTTATAAGATATATAATCACCCTTCTAAGTGATTTATAGTATTTTATAAGCATTAACAATTTTTAAATAGGTATGTATGTATCATAATCATATATATGTCATTTAACTCAAATAATGAAATAGAATCAAATAAAATTCTTAAAAAAGCCTTAAAATCCAGAAATATTTAAAATTCAAAATAAATCTCATTTCTTAGTTAAGTTTTAACATAAACTAATAAAATTGACATTTTGAAGAATAAGAACTGGTTGAGAGCTCTTCACTTGTGCACTCACTACTTTTGAGACTCATTTAGAACGGAAATCTTAGTTTTAGAATAGGGTTGAGGGGAGGTCATTGTCTTTTGTTGTGCTTTTTTGGTTTACTCATTGGGAATATTTGGTTAGAGCATATTTTCCTCACTAAACTAAGGTTCCGTTTGGGGCAACTTAATGTTTGCGGTGCGGCTTAAAGTTGTTCGGCTTGCATTTGATAAAAGCGGTGTGTCCGCTTAATTGGATAATTTGGAGAAAACACGAGCCACAGGTTTGACCTTGCAGCCCCTATTTCTTCACTTATAGTTAACAGGGCTACCCCACTGTGATCTTAGCTCTAACGTTTCTCTCTTATGATTCTTACGGGGCTCCCTCTCTCGGGATTCATGCATTAACTTTCTGGTGATTATTTAGGTGAGCTTACCATTCTTCCTCTCCCTCTCTTCTCTTCTCTTCAGCTTGGTTTGGATCATTGGCTTTTCCCTCTGTGCAGTGATTACTTTTCCTCTCACCTCTGTTATGGTATTTTCTGTTGTTGTTATGCAATGGTTTTTTATTTTGCAAAAAAAATATGTGCAATGATTTTCCCTGGTTCTAAGTGCTCTCATCCTTTAATTGTTTTCAATTTATGTTGGTTTTCAGATTTTTGTGGATTCACTGTGATATGCTCAGATGATGATTTTGGTTATTTTTGCAACATCTTACTGATGTACTTTGTTTTTGTTTGCTATATTCTGTTGATCTTGTTGGCCAAAAGTTTGTGGTGGGGTGATTACATGCGTAATAAATTGGAATCACAAATGACTAATTTGAACATATACAAGCCATGTGTTATTGTGTGGAGGTTGTGGTAGTAGTGTTGTGGATGTATTGGTACGTGGAGATGTTGGTGCGTGGATGTGGTGGTGGTAGTGTTGTTGTTGATGTGTTGAGGTGTTGACCTCAATTTTGGTTGAGGTTTAATTTCTTCCGTAGAAGCTTAAGATCTTGCCATAGAACTATCCTATTGACTATTCCTAGAGGACTAGTGATAGTACCCTCACCATTAGAAATTCTAAACTCTTCCTTTCTCATCTTGAAGTTCCACATGTTGGTTCTCACTTCTAGCACTTAGTAGATGGAGCCAATACGAGGGAGCTCAAGAAGAGTCCACATAAGACTGTTTGGCCTTAGGGTTGATCCCGAGTGATGTGGTCTAGGTCAGTCTCACACTCACATACACTTGAAACGCCTCACTTATACTCATAACCTTAAACCTTAACCAAATATGCTTGTTGATCCTTTACTTTTTTTGGAAACTCGTGTGGATGGTTCTTTGAACCATTAGCCCTAGGCTAGGGTTTGGCTAAAACCAGCACATGGAGGATCGAGAGTGGGGTCTCCCTTGGTCTCTTGGCTCATGAAGGGTAATTACATGATTGACATCCTATTGGACCCCAATTTTACCTAAATACTTAATTTTAGCCTTTTTGCCCCTAAACTTTCTCATAATTACCAAATTACCCTTGAAGCCCTAAAATTTTTATAATTGCCCAAACCACCCAACTTTTTCCAAAAATCACCCCAAACTCTTTTAAACCATTCAAACTACCCAAAACACCCAAAATTTTTGAAATTACCAAAATACCCCTCAAAATCCCCAAATTACCAAATTGCCTTTCATTACCCAAAAATTTCAAAAATTCCCAAAATCACTCCAAATGTCCCCAAAAATCAATTTGAACCACTCCATTGAGCCCAATTTGACCAATTTTTACAAAATCCCCAAATTTTTCCTAAATACCTAAATTCTCCAATTCACCCTCAATTTCCACCAAATTGACTTCAATCTCAACAATTTCAATTCTAAACTCCAATTTCAATTTTGACTTAAATTCCCCAATTCACCTCAATTCATCATATTTAATCCCAATTGAGGCAATAACTAAGCCCAATTGAACCTAATTTCAAACCTAAATTCCAAGCCTAACCAAAATGCCCAATTTGACCATATACCCAATTTCCCCAAATTGAACCCCCTAACCTCTCCAATTTCCTTAATTTTGATTTTCAAATTCCTTATAACATTCTTTTAGACCAAGTTGAACTTTCAGTTGGTCCTAGCCTAGCCTTAAATCTCACCCAAATCCAACCTAGGACAAAATCCCCAAATTCGGACCTAAGTCTAAATTCCATCAAATTGAACCTCATAACTCCAAAATTTCTACCCAATTGATATCTAAAACTCTTCATTATAAACCCTTCGATCAATTTGAACCATCAATGTTGATCTCTCTTTTAGTTGAGGTCTAGTTTTCCCTCTTTAGTAGCCTAGAGTCTAGCCATAAGACTTTCCTATTGACTATTCCTAGAAGACTAGAAAAGAAACCCTCACCATTAGAAACCTTTAACTGTTCTTTGCTCAACATGAAGTTCTACATATTGGTTTTAACCTCTACACTTTGTAGGTGGGGCCAATATGGGTGAGCTCAAGGGGCATCCCCATAGGACTACTTGGCCTTATGGTTGACTCTGGGTGTTGGTCTGGAGCTAGTTCACTCACTTGCACTCACTTTCACACACTTTCACTCACTCACTCACAATCCTAAACTCAAACCTTGTTAACTTTCATCCCTTGATCTTTGGGAAACTCATATAGATAGTCCCTTAGACCCACTAGCCCTAGGCTATGGTTTAGTTAAGACCAGTACATAGAGGACCTAAAAGGAGGTTCCATTAGTCCATGGCTCATATAGGGTGGTTTACGCCTCAATTTCACCAAAATATCCAACTTAGCCTTTTGCCCAAAATTACCTAAACAGCCCCCTCCCCCCAAAAATTCTAAATTTGGTCAAAATTCTCAATTTCACCAAAAATACTCAAATATGTTTAAAAATCATTTTGAACCATTTCAAACTACCCAAATGATCCAAAGTCACCCAAAATTGCCAAAATTACCAAAATACCCTTCATTTGGCCAAAATTACAAAAATACCCATGATGATCCAAATTTTCCCAAACCTTCAAAAACATTTCAAATATCTCCAAAACTAATTTGAACCCTACGTTTGAGTCTAATTTGGCCAATTTGACCAATTTTGACCAAAAGCCCCGAATTGCCCTTAAAGACCCAATTTCTTCGAATTCATCTCAAATGTCCAACAATTTCATCCTGATTCTCACCATTTTCAATTCTAAACTAAAATTCATCATGAAAAAACTCAATTAAAACCAAATCCATGCTTAATTGACCATTTCTTTGAGCTCAATTTTGATCCAAACCAAAACACACAATTTTGAACATATGACCCAATCTCACCCAATTAAACCCCATGACCCACTCAATTGCTTCAATTTGAATCCCAAACTCTTAAAAACACTTCTACATACCAAATTTATCCTTCAATTGGCCTTGATCAAGCCTCAATTTCACTCAATTTCAACCCAAATTATAAATCCCCATATTTGCCCCAATTTAGCCATGTGCACAAATTCATCAAATTGAACTCCCAAACCCCACAATTGACACCCAATTGATGTTTATAATTCTTCATGATATTCCCTTAGAACATTTTCAACCATCAATTTGGACTTAACCCAACTCTAGCTCAACCTAAGCCCAAGTCTAACCCAATGTCTCCAAATTGACCTAATGGCAAAATCCTCCAAATTATCCAAATCAATTCAAAATCACTCCAAATCTTTTCTAAACTCTTTATGAAAATAATATACACCAACTTGCTTAATCAATTGGGTCCAATATCATGGCCAGCCTAACCCAAACCAACTTCAAGACAATTTGACCCAAATTGAACTCATGCACCAAAATTGACTTAGCCATGCCTAAGTTGCCAAATAAATGACACCACAAACACTAAATAGACCCTAGTGATCAGGATAGACTCACCTAGCCCATTCTAGGCAAGCCATGGACCAATGGTCCCTCAATTTAGGGGATTTTGTCCTTTTTGAGCCTAAGCCAAAATATCTCCATTATCATGCCAAACTATTAAGGGTAAATCATAATTAACACTCCCCTGGCTCACCTGACTTCTCTGGTCACCAGCCCTGGCCCTGCTGGCCGTCCTAGTGGCCGGAAAACCCTAAAATTGAGAGCCACCCCCCTTAAATCAAAAGCCAAAGCACCCATCCAAGCTGCCTAGCTTTGATTGGCTCCTAGCACTTTCAAGCCCTCCACCTCAGCTCCACATTGCACCCAATTTGAAGCCCTGACAGCCAACCCTAGCCATTCTATTTAAACCTCTCCTCCATGGCCAAAAAAGGAGGTGACAATGACTTTTTATATGCAAGAATTTATGAACCCAGATTTATATATTTATAATGATTTTGTAAAGTCACAATTTCAAACACAATTACGTATCGCTCAAGTAATATAGGGCTCTAGAGGAGTCCCGTTTATCGATCCCACAGGGAAGCGAGGTAAGAGGTTCTTAGTCAAACCCTTGTCTACTACAACTAGTCCATAGTTAGGAATGTCGATTAAAATGATGTTTTATCTATCAACTACTCCTAAATGCAAGTGTTAAATGTAAAGTTAGTAACTATAACTAAATGCAAATATTAATTCTAAAAATAACCCTTTTTGGATGAATTGGTTTGGAGAATTTTGAGATATTACAAACTACTATTCTTATGTAATGAATTAGATAATGTAAAGGAATGATATGCATTAAATATTGTATGTGCCAAATAGGAGCAATCCTATTCTTTACCCTTTGGTCCAAGAATAAAGAACATTGACTAATCTTATGCTTGTTTACTGAATCCGTGGCTAGGCTGGGAGGATACCGGCTCTCACTTTGGAGCTCCCACGTTCCCCTCACCTGAGGGCTCGTAGCTAGGCTGGGAGGATACCGGCTCTCACTTCGGAGCTCCCACGTTCCCCTTGCCTGAGGGCTGACTAGGCTGGGAGGATACCGGCTCTCACTTCGGAGCTCCCATGTTCCCCTCGCCTGAGGGCTATTAGGCTGGGAGGATACCGGCTCTCACTTCGGAGCTCCCACGTTCCCCTCGCCTGAGGGCTAAAAGCTGGGAGGATACCGGCTCTCACTTCGGAGCTCCCACGTTCCCCTCACCTGAGGGCTAACATGTCTGGGAGGATACCGGCTCTCACTTCGGAGCTCCCACGTTCCCCTCACCTGAGGGCTAACATCCTGCTTCAGTACTCAAATAATAGGACCAAATTGGGGATTTTAGTCTGCCACCCTAAAATATTCAATTCTATGCCCATCAAAGTATATTTCCCTATTTATTTGCATTCAACTTTCATGAACTTAATCATCCATGGAATATGAATGTGGTTATACTTTATTGAGAATTACACAGCCCTCTCGGGTCTTAATGCAATTACAACAAACTTTAACACTACAACATGCCTTTATTGTAATGTAAATAAAGTGCAAGTAAAAATCATCACATTGATAATTAAATTCTCTTCTAACATGCATCACAAAATCCTAAACATGAATTCTACTCATTACAAAAGAAAAGTAAAATGAAAACAATAATATAATCTTCTCATACCATTATTTCCAAACAAGAAGAGAGAGTAAGGGAAGCCCATCACAAATGCATAATCTTCTCATACCATTATTTCCAAACAAGAAGAGAGAGTAAGAGAAGCCCATCACATATAATCTTCTCTTGTCATTATTTCCAAACAAGAAGAGAGAGTAAGAGAAGCCCATCACAAAGCACAAAGAAAACACAACGGAAACTTCATTTAACCAAAGCAAATCTACTAGATAAGTGTTTACAAAAACATAAGATAATGAAGAACACAATACTTAGCTTTTTCCCTTGAAAGAAAGAAGAAAATCTCTCCCACAAAGTTTCCCGCCGATCCATGCAATGCTAGAACATCTCCTTACAAATTCTCTCAAAATCCCCTCTCTAATCTCTCCAAAAGGGTAGAAATCCATATTTCTACTCCTATTCTAAGAAATCTAAATTTTCTCCACACTTTTCCTAATATTCCTCTCATATAAATCCCTCTTTTTCTAACCTAAATTCATTCTTTTAAAGTGTAGGGACGAAGTATGATGAGTTGCCACAAGCACCCTTCCAAAAAGCGTCCAAATACATTGAATTTCAGCCCATAACCGCCAAAAATCGGTCCATAATCGTCCCGGGCGCTGTCGGCGGGCTTGAGGGCGCTGTCGGCGAGCTTTTCTATCATTTTTCGGTCCTCTCGGGTAAATCTCACCGTCGGCGCCATTTTGGCGCCGTCGGCTGGGCAGACTGCGCATCTCCACCGTTTCGCTCCGTTTGGCTCCGTTTCGCCCCATTTCAGTTGCGTTGTGTTCCTAACAGATAGCCCTACAAAATAAACATAAAAACAAACTTACTATAAACTGTAATATCATTAAAAAATATGCAAGAAATGTAAAATAGATTAAGCATCAAAAGACTTATCGAAAGGTGACAGGGCAAATATTAATTTCTTGCTCATTTTTGCTCCAAATTGCACCGTTTTTGTTTCTTTTTGCTCCTGACCATAATTCATCATACCCCAAAATAAAACATCAAAAATACCCTTCTTTAAAGTGTAATATCATCAAAATCAGTATAAAATAGGTATGAAAATCTCAACATATTTTTCTTTGGTTAAAATCCCCCAAACTTAACTATTACTTGTCTCAAGTAATTTTAGTACTACAATAAAAATTATGATCTATTGTAGTAAAGTTTTAATTCAGAAATACTATAAGTTTAATTTAAGTAAATATCATAGTGAGATTTTCAGAAAAAATTCAAGTAATTAAATTAACTCTGTAG
>JXCR01072683.1:17030-89907 GCA_002079205.1 Phalaenopsis hybrid cultivar
TCAATATGAAATGATACAGGTGGAAAGAAAAATTCTAAATATAAATCATACCTCAGTACTTTAAGCATTTTCATCATTCTGAAATTTTTGCAGTCCTTCTCAAAATTTCTACTTCACCTGGTCTGTAACATTAGGAGCTTTCTATACATATAAATCATTAGAGAATTTGCTGAGTAATGAAATTTTGAAATAAGTACAAATCTAACTAGCATAACATATATCAACATTCAATATAAAAATGTTCTTCAATTCTTATAAATTGTAACACAAACACAAACACACAAACAAGATAAATGAGGTCAATTCTTTCTCTATCTCATCGCATCTCACTAACTTACTTCCAATTTCTAACGGAATCCCTACACAAATATATTGGGTGCTTATAAATGATTTTATAGATTCTAATCCCAAAGATAAGATTATCCCCGATATATTAGTTCTCGAGCACCAACACCAGACATCACCATATCCCAATAATTCAACACCTCTAGCAGTTATAAGTACAGTGTAAAATCATCCATAAGTTACTCATCAAATAGGTTCGCGACTCCTATCAAATGAAAATAAAGTATGAGAAAAGAAGTAAAAAAATTGAGATGGAAGTATCGCTGTAAAAATTCATAATGTCTATTGTAAAACTCAAGTCCAGGTTAGACCCAAGTTATAGTGGACTCGTCAATCCAACTACTACAAGAGAACATACAAGTCTAACCATAATAAGAATTTAATGAATCATCTCCCTCATGACACATAAAAAGCAAATCAAAACACTAACAATCCAAACATCTACCAAACTTCAAGCAAACAGATCAATCCACACTAAAGCAAACACAATACAACACTAACAATCATGACTCTTAAGCAAACTAAGACAATCCACATAGATAGCTACGGGTGGCCTCCCATAAAGCCCTTAATTTAACGTCACTAACCCGACAAATGATTCCACCTGGATCAAAATTCCAATTAAGTAATCCTTGAACAATAGCCAAATTTTTTCTAGATCCAGGGATTACTATAAAATCCTCAACTTTTAATTTTTCATTCAGATCTTCCTTTTCATATTGATTCATATCCTTGTTCCTCATATTTTTTTCTAGATCCAATATTCTTCTAGTAATTTTCTCAATTTACATATTAATATCATCCTTGAAATTTATAAGAAATGGATTTTTATATGATAATTCATGATCTCCCAAATTTTGGNAAGATAATGAAGAACACAATACTTAGCTTTTTCCCTTGAAAGAAAGAAGAAAATCTCTCCCACAAAGTTTCCCGCCGATCCATGCAATGCTAGAACATCTCCTTACAAATTCTCTCAAAATCCCCTCTCTAATCTCTCCAAAAGGGTAGAAATCCATATTTCTACTCCTATTCTAAGAAATCTAAATTTTCTCCACACTTTTCCTAATATTCCTCTCATATAAATCCCTCTTTTTCTAACCTAAATTCATTCTTTTAAAGTGTAGGGACGAAGTATGATGAGTTGCCACAAGCACCCTTCCAAAAAGCGTCCAAATACATTGAATTTCAGCCCATAACCGCCAAAAATCGGNTTGAAAGCTCTTTTGAAACAAATCCTCAAATTCTCTTCTAAATATCATTTCAATAATTTTAAATTGCTCATAATTCATTCCCTTAGGATTTATCTCAGAGTCACTAGGTAAAATCTTTGGGGGTTAAATGTTAATTGCATTAATAATCTGCCCCAGCATCAGAATCTCATTCATTTTGTTCGTATACCATAAAATATTCCATTCATTGTCTTTGAATAACTCTTTCATAGGAGATCTTTTACTGATTTCATCATTCAATTCAGGTTTATCTTGTGATTGAGTCGAATATGAAGATATAGAGCTTCCAACAGGCAAACAACCTTAACAAACGTAAGTCCAATCCAAACAACCTTAACGTCCAATGAATTGATGAGTTTGATTCCAGCGATCGACAACTTCCAACAGGCAACACTCCCCAACCAAAATAGTGCTAACCTAAACCTTAGCCCAATCCAAACCCAAGTCTAACGCAAATGATCCAAATCTGGTCTTGCGCCAAATTTCACTAAATTGAACTCCAAAATCAATTAAAAATCACTCAATTCCTTTTCCAAACTTCTCTTGAAAAATATACAAGCTAACTTGATCAATCAATTGAACCAAACTTAAAGTCTAGCCAAACCCAAACTGAAATTTAAGCTCATGAAATGATTTTGAGCCCAAGCTTTGAGTTGAACCAAACCCATTCAAATTGACCAAGCCATGGTCAATGCAGTCAGCCTTTAGGTTCTCAGAGCCAGGTTCGACCCACCTAGCCCACTCTACATGAGGCATGGACCAAAGGTCCCTTGTTTTAGGGGATCTCTTCCCATATTTTGCTAAACCCAAATATATTTTCCAGCAACCATCAAACCTTAAGAGATAATCACTATTAAGCTCCCCCTGACTCACTTGACCACTTTAGCCACCAGCCTTGGCTTGGTCGGCCAGCTTAGTGGCCGAAAAATGCCAAAATCGAGAGGCCCCTATGGACAAAACTCAAAGTTTGAACTCCCTGAGTTGGCTCATTAATCTCGACTGTTTATATGCAATAATATAACACTGATTTTAATTATAGTTTTCACTTATATTTCCTTACTTCGCAACAGTGCCAAAAACTTGATCTTGAAGTAAATATGAATTTGACTTTTTAATTTATATATATTGAGATATTACGCAAGTTTACCTATCGTTATCAAGTAATATAGGACTTTTTGATTAAAACCTGAATAACAAACCACAAGAAAAATATGCAATATGCACATTTGAACAACAACTTTCTATTCTAAAGATACAATTACTTAAACTAAAAAAATTTTTGCAGTATTAAAACTTAAATCTTTTTGGTATTTTTGATTTTCTTACGGAATAGTAACAACTTAAAAAGATAACTTGAGTTTATGTAAAAGAAAAACACTAAATCTGATAAATATTTTTCTCCTTATCATGAATCAGTAATAAGTATAGGATTTCTATTGTGGAAGTAAGCAAATTGTGTTGTGTCAAATAAGAGCAATTATATTCTTTACCCTTAAAGTTTGAATAGTTCTAAAGACTGGCTAGGTAGGGAAGATACCAACTCTCACTCAAGAGTTCCCTCAATTCTCTCCACCTAGGGGCTAACATCTAGTATTAGAACCTAAAATAATAAACAAAGTTGGGGGTGTTAACCTGTAACTTTAAAGTTCTCTAACTCTACACCCTTCAATGATTATTTCCCTATTTATTTGCACTAAATCATATGAATTAGCAATTCATCCAACTCATTCGATTCTTTCTAATTGTTGACTGAGACAATACCAGTCCGGTTCTTACATGTTCTCACAATAAATTTTAACCAATTGTTGACTTAGACAATACCAGCCCGGTTCTTACATGTTCTCACAACAAATTTTAACATTATTTCCAAATTTATTTGCACTAAATCATATGAATTACATTCTCATTCATACAACCTCATGTGATTCTTTCTACCTATTTGCACTCAATCATATGAACTACATTCTCATTCATACAACCTCATGTGATTCTTTCCAAATGCACTCAATCATATGAACTACATTCTTATTCATACAACCTCATGTGATTCTTTCCAATTGCACTGAGACAATACCTGCCCGGTTCTTACATGTTCTCACAATAAATTTTAACATGTGGATAGGCCAGATCAAGAAGTAAATGAAGTTCATTGATTTAAATCATCGCAACTTCTTCCAACATTAAAGATCAATACTCTCCATAACTTCTATCCAAACTCTATTTACTTATCATTTTAAGGAGAAAGATAAAGAAAACTACTCAGAATCTATGGAGAAAACAAAACCTCACTTTAGTTTAAAAGTAGAAATCATTGTTAAATCAATAAGAAGTCTCGATTAAAACTAAAAGAAGTTTAAAACATAAGATAAAAACTTATCTCAAATCCTCTACCAAACTCTTGAAGTTTCTTTGAATCTCTTCTCTTTTACAACAATCTTAACTCTTAAAATAAAACTAAAAACATAAAGTATAAAGTAAATTTTGTGGTGTCTAAATCTCTTCATAAGATTCTCCACGATCTTCTTCTCAAGACTCCAACACTCTTTCCCTCTTCAAGCACCCATATTCAAGTGTAAAAACACCCTTCTTTTATAAATCTCCAAGAGGTGCCTCGATAACTCTTCAAAATGTGTCTAAATTCAATGTATTCTCTGAAGGATGTCTCCTTTCGCAAGTCTTTTAATATTATTTTCATTCTTAGTGGTCATAACCACCCTCTTTAGCCAATAGGTACCTCAAATACCTCTTCACAATTCAGACAAATGAAGACAACCGCCAAATGACTGCCTCTAATGCTTAAGCGTGGGACCTCTAACGCTTAGGCCTGGCCTTCTCTATTTAATTGGCACATAAGCGTCGGATTTGGCGCTTAGGCGCAAAAAAAATTTTAGCACAATTTTCACATTTTTGGTCCAAGTTTGATCCTTTTTAACTCTTTTTAGCATTTTTTACCTTTTTACTTATACCTGAAAGAAAAACACATAAATACCTTTCATTAAAGTGCAATATCTCAAAAATAGGTATAAAAATGCGTATAAAAATTCTATATATTTTAGTTGTATCAAAATCCCCAAACTTAAAATGTTACTTATCCTCAAGTGACACTTCCATTTTTAAATACTAAATAAGTATGATATGTAAATGAGTTTCTTTAGGAGTTACTAAAATTTAGATTTAGAAACTTAGTAGTCCTATTTAGAAAAAAATATTCAGTAAATGAGATCAACTTAAAGTTTAAAAATTTTTAAAGTTAAGAAATATGAAAATATGAGTTCCTATCTAATTCAGAAATACTGTAAATTCTCCAAATTTAGAATTTAGTCCTTTTATTATCTATACTTAAAAATTTTTATTAAGAATAATTTAACTTACTATATTATATCCCTAAGCTTAAGAATTTCTCAAGTCTTATACTTTAAAAAGATCAAATGTGAAACCAATTTTTGATTAGGCACTAATCCTCAAGCTTCTCCTCCCTTACATTTTTTCTTTCTTTTCTTTTTTCTTTTTCTTTTTTTTTCAGGCAAATATTACTATATCTGGATAGACCTTTAATGGTTTTGAATTCCACTTCTCCTTTCCTAAAGTAAAGTCTTGATATAAGTCTTTTACTTAAGAATATAATAATAGTTTTGAAAATTATTTTAATAAAAGAAATTTAAGTATTAAAAATAAAAGTCTAAATTTCTAAATTTTTCTAAAATATAATTTTTCTTACTAAAGATAGTTACACTGTATTAAACATTTTCTACACTAAAAACTTTTAACTTAAAGTTTTTCTTCATTACTCAAAATTTTAACTAAATTCCCTTACTCAATTCTAAATTCAAATTTTATTTCCCTAATACAACTTCATATACATAATCATTTTTCTTTTCAAATCAAATTCACTTGTAGCACATTTGAGAATAAATAAAATTCAAGTTTTAAAAATATTTTACATCCCCCCCCCATTCCTTAGTTTTTAACAGGATTAAGCAGTTTAGCATCAGATGTATATAAGCAATAATGAAAGTTAAAAGAACATGCTTACAAGAATTTTTATATCCTAAGTATACAAGTATAAAACTAAAAATAAGAGTAAAATTAATTTTTGATCAAATTTTCTATCATTTTCATTTCAATTCAACATGTAGAGATTCAGTAGACTTCCAAGTTGTGGGTACAATCCTAAAACAAACAAACACACTAACTTTGATTTCCAATCTCAACATAAAAACAAACATTCTAACAAGATAAAATAAAAATACAGGGTAGCAGTTTTCTGAAGTTAAAGTTTAAACTTAAAGTTAGCAAGATTTTAAACTTTTCAAAAGAAATAGAATAAAGTTCAATCCTAAACTAACTAAAACAGTACTAAACACACAACAATAGTTACTACCTTAAAATTTTAAAACAAACTACCAAAAAAACACAACATCACAATACAATTAAACAAAATAAAAATCTCACACATCATAAAGTCTAAACAAGTACACAAATGTAAATGTAGCAAGCCTAGACTACATAGTCCATAATAAAATATAATCATAAATCTCATAGCCTTACTCCTCATTCTGAGAATCACCGCTATCCCAAACTTCTGCAGGCTCATAATCAGGATATCTAAGATATGGAGGAAATTGCACTCATAGGTCACCCCTAATGAGGTTCTCCAAAGATGAGTGGAATTTCTCTTCATAATCACTTTTTCTCCTATTATACTTATCAGCATGCTCTGCTAAACGCTCTAAATTCTGAACTTTATCAGCTGTATAGTTATTATTATCAATCATCCTTTATAATAATTGATCTTGAGTTTCAATAGACTCACCTCTAGAAGTAGAAGAACACGAGGTAGATGGTCTAGATGTAGAAACGCAGAGGTAGAAGCAACAGATGTTTTCATTCCATACCTTCTTAAAAATCCTCCTCTCCAGCCAAAAATAGAATGTTCAGAATAAATCTTCACATTCACCTTTGTAATAAGCTTTAGAGGCACCAATACTTCCTCATAGCTATCATATTTCACTCCAACCTGCTCACATAAATAAAAGATCAAGGAAGCAAATCCCAGACCTACATTAGTAACGACAGTGATAGAACTGATGATATTCTAATATATCAAAGCTCCAATGTTGATGAGCTTTCCTTCCTGTATACAATCATTTAACATCGCTCTCTCTGGTTACTTCACTGAGATGATTTTTTGGTAGCAGACAAGCAGAAAAAAATAGTGTCATGCCTTTGAAGGTGCATATAACTTTGATGTTGGAAAATTGGCTCTCCTCTCATTTGTGAGTTTCTAGAGTCCTCTTCCAATGATCAAATTAGAAATAATCTCATCTATGTCTCAGTCGGACTATAATTTGCATAAAAATATAAAGTATATAGTGGCAAATGGTAGAATAAATTAATTACCTTAGGTGAAAAAGATACCAAATTTCCTCGAACCATGACTCTATTATCTTCAGCTTCAGGGAGGACTCCCTAACAATAGATATAACTGCAACAACAGAAAAAAAATAGAATCATTCTCACTATCGGCGAATGATCAGATCTTCCAAAGATCAACCTGGATTCTTAAAACAACTCTCCTGGATAAGCTTTCGTGATTGCAACACATCACTGTACCTATCTTGAGCCTTCAAACTCACAAATTTGCTCGAATCAAGAGGGCTCTTTCCTTTACTCCTCTTCATTCTTGGTGTCATTCTGTAATTTTATAAAATTCCAAAAATAACTTCTAAAATCAAGTCTAAACTACTAAACTAAACTTCAAAAAGCACAAACTACACTTCTTATACAATTTCCATAGATTTTTCCTCCTTTTTCACAATGAATAATGAATTATCAAATTCTTCAAAATGTACTCAAAATACATGGTGAAGATCCAAAATTTTTGCATAGAAGTAAAGCTCTTACCTTAAGAAATCTGAATCTAGCAAATTTTTCTCAATTCCACCAAGAAATCTCCACTTAATGGCTTGACCTAGCTTCCAAAATTACGATTTCGAGAGGTTGAAGGTGATAGGAGTTTGAAAAATGGATTTTTTTGTGTTAAATTTTCTATTTTAACATTTGCGAACCAATTTTTGTGAACTGGTGCTTAAGCATGGATAAGTGGCACTTAGACGCCTGCCTCTCAGGTTGTGTCGCGCTTAAGCGCGATATGTGGCGCTTAGACGCTAGTGCACGATTTTTGAGATTTTCAAATTTAAGTAAAATGCACTATTTGCCTAAGTATACCACCCCTAAATGTTCTCATAACACTTCAACGACTATTTTCATCTCCTTTAACTTTCTTCTCTCTTAAAATTCTCTTTATAACTCAATTCAATTCGAGGCTAAAAATAACACAAATTTTCACACAAACAAACATATATATTCATTCACAAACAATTACAAGTACATATAACACTTAATTCTCACTCCAAAAAGTCTCAGATGAGAAAATTTTCTAAATACAAACACTTAACAAAGTTACACAATTAACACGTAAAAGTCACAAACACTAAAAACAAACACTAACCCATAGACACAAAAACTCCAAACAAACAAACTCAAACATAGAACTTAATTCTATCTTCTTCAATCCATTTTTACTTAAGAAACATTTCCTTATCCACTTCCTCTATATAACTAGTATGTATAAATTGCATTTTCAATTGCCATCCAATATGCTCAAGATGTGCATGAATCTCAATTACCTTGGTCTCAAGTAAAGCCATGGTAGATTCAAATTTTTTGATCTTTTTCGAAATTCCTTTGATACTAACGGCTAAGAAACTATTATACAACTCTTGTGCACTTTGATTAATGAATCTCTTCCTCATGGTCTCTTCATTCTTCTTCAATCCATCTCACATGAAGACATCTTATCAAAACCTCTCTTTCTCTTAGACTTTTAGGTTGTAAATGATCTTGGGTGAAATTCCTTCATAAAACCCTTCCATTTATAGGCCTAAATCCTTCTAATAACTCCTAGGCACGTCTTGGAACTGCCTTGGCATGTTTTTACAAACTAATTGGTGTTTAAACCTTCTAGAATCTTAATTTCACACATGATTTTTAACTGTCGCGCTTAAGCACCGAATATTGGTGCTTAAGCGCTAGTGCACATTTTTGCACCAGTCAACTAAACATCTAAATTCTCATTCTAAGATGTCTAGATCACAAAATAAAGTCTTAAAATCAATACTAACACATAATAGTCTAAAAAAATACTACCCTAATTTTTCTTAATCACACATAAACAACATTCAAAACAAAACACACTGATAACTATGAGTTCCCTCCCACAAAGCGCTTGGTTTAACTTCGTCAGCCCGACATAAACGATGCTTATTTTGGTTGATCCAACATCATTCCTTTGATAAATTTATGTTGATACGCTATAAAATAAGGTTTCAGTCTTTGACCATTCACTTTAAACAATTTATCAGTTTTAAGATCTTTAATATCCACAGCTCCATAAGGATAAACTTTCATCACAACAAATGGGCCCATCCACCTAGACTTAAGTTTGTCTGCAAATAATCTTAACCTTGCATTATATAGCAAAACTTGTTGCCTTGGCTGAAAATTTTTGGTAAGAATCCTTTGATCATGCCACTTCTTCATTTTTTCTTTATAAATCTTAGCACTTTCATAAGAGTCATTCCTTATCTCTTCAAGCTCATTTAATTGCAATACTATTTTCTCACCAGCATCTTTCAAATTATAATTAAACTCTTTAATTGCCTAATATGCTTTATGCTCAAGTTCTACTGGTAAGTGACAAGCTTAGCCAAATATTAGAATGAGGAGATTCCTATAGGAGTTCTATATGCAATCCTATAAGCCTACAAAGCATAGTGAAGTTTGACTGACCAATCAATTTTTATTGGATTCACAGATTTTCCCATAATTCTTTTAATTTTCCGATTGAATAATTCAACCAACCCACTTGTCTGAGGATGATAAGCAGTATCAATACTATGGTTTATATGATATTTCTTTAATAACTTCCCCATTATGAAATTTCTGAAATGACTTCCCCCATCGGTTATGATAACTCTTGGCATCCCAAATCTATAAAATGTGTTCGTTTTCAAAAACTTTGCAACACGTTGAGCATCACATCAAGATAAAGCAACAACTTCTATCCATTTGGATAGATAGTCCACTGCTAACAATATATATAAATTCCCAAAAGATGGTATAAATGATCTCATGAAATATATCCCCAAACATCAAATATTTCAACTTCTAGCATATAATTGAGGGGCATCTCATTTATTCTAAGATATTACCAACACATTGACATCTATCACAAGTTTTGATATAAGGATTAGCATCTCTAAAAATTGTAGGCCAGTAAAATCCAGATTTTAAAATTTTGTATGCGGTTCTATCAATACCAAAATGTCCCTCAAAATCAGAATTATGACATTTTGGATAATTTCGTAAGTTTCTTTTAAGGGTACACATCTTCAAATAATCAGATCATCTGCTTGTTTATATAAAAATGGGCTATCCCAAAAATAAGTCTTAGCTTCATAAATAAAGTTCCTCTTCTGTTGGTATATCATTTCATCGGGTATAATATCACTAACAAGAAAGTTCACAATGTCGGCATATCACGGAACACATCAATCATTAATATTGAACAATTTTTCATTTGGAAAATGTTCATTAATTACTTTTTCAAAATAGAGTGGTTATTATAATTCAAGCCTCGAAAAATGATTAGCAATTTGATTTTCAATCCCCTTTCAATCTACTATTTCAAAATCAAAATTTTGCAAAAGAAGAATCCATCTTATAAGTCTAGGTTTAACATCCTTCTTTTTCATTAAGTACTTAATAACAAAATGATTTGTATGCACTGCACAATGAGTTCCAATTAAATATGATTTAAATTTATCAAAGGCATATACTATTGCTAATAACTCTTTTTTAGTAGTGGTATAGTTAATTTATGTTTCATTAAGAGTTTTATTAGCATAACTTTGAAAATTTTATCATATATTTGTCCTAAAATAACTACAATAGCATAATCACTAGAATCACACATAGGTTCAAAAGATGTTCCCCAATCTAGAGAAATTATAATAGGTGCAGTGATTAATTTTTCTTTTAATAACTTAAAAGCTTTAGGCATTCCTCATCAAAATTGAGAATTGCATCCTTTTCCAATAAATGACATAAATGCTCAGAAATTTTTGAAAAGTCTTTAATATATCACCTGTAGAATAGCTATAACTCCTAATTTCCCTTACATTTGTTGGATAAGGTAAATTAGCGATCACTTAAATTTTAGTAGGATCTACTTCCATATAATTTTCTAAAATTTTATATCTTAATACAATTCCTCCCGCTACCATAAATTGACATTTTTCCCAATTAAGGATTTAATTTGTTTCTTCACAGCGTTTTAGAACTTTTGATAAATGTTATAAACATAAGTCAAATGAAGTTCCAAATACTGAAAAATCATCCATAAATACTTCAATTCCTTTTTCAATTAAATCATAAAAAATTGTCATCATACATCTTTAAAATGTAACGGGGGCATTACATAAACCAAAGGTCATTCTTCTAAATGCAAAAGTACCATACAGACTGGTAAAAGTTGGTTTCTTTTGATCCTTAGGAGTTATTTGTATTTAGTGATAACTAGTATATCCATCCCAAAAATAAAAGTATTTATGCCCAGGTAGTCTATCTAGCATTTGATCTAGAAATGGTAGTGGAAAATGATCTCTCCTATTGACAAGATCTAATTTTCTATAATTAATGCATATTTGCCACCTTGTAACTTGTCTAGTAGGTATTAATTGATTATGTTCATTCACAGTCACAATTACTCCTCCTTTCTTAGGAACACATTGAATTGGACTAACCAATGCACTATCTGAAATAAAGTAGATAATTCCAGCATCTAACCACTTTAAAATTTCTTTCTTAACAACTTCTTTCATAATAGGGATTCAGTATCCTTTGAGGATGACCCTGGGTTTACAGTTCTCTTCCATATGAATTCTATGCATAAAAATTGAAGGGCTGATTCCTTTAATATCAGCTATTGTCCATCCAAAGGCTTTCTTAAATTTTTTTAGAATTTTCTTCAATCTTTCTTCTTCTTCCTTCATTAACTTCAAGGAAATTATAACTTGTAAAGTAGAGGAATCTCCTAAAAAGGAATATTTTAAACGATTAGGAAGTAACTTCAACTCAAGTTTTGGAGGTTTTTCAATTGATGGACAAAATGATTTATCTTTGTCTATCTTGTCCAGAATTTCAAAATTTTCTCGAACATAGTTTAAATCTTCCTTAAAAAGGTCTTCACATTGATTTAATTCCTCTTCTTACTCGTGTTCCATATCTTATACTTCAGATTTTTCTTTATAATTAGTTTTGGAATGACATTCACTCAGATATCTTATACATCCATTCTATAACATCCATCATCTCCACCTTTTGCAGGATACTACATTGATCTTGAAATGTTGAAAGTAATAGTTTGATCATTGACGTGCATTGCTAATTCCCCTTTTTACACATCTATCATTGCTCTTCTTATTGCTAGGAACAGTCTTCCCAAAATGATAGGTATTTCTTTATCTTCCTCCATATCTAGCACTATGAAATCAACAAGAAAGATAAATTGATCCACTTTCACTAGGACATCTTCTATAACTCCTTTAGGGTATGTTATTGAACAATTTTCTAACTACAGAGTTATAGTAATAGGGGTTATTTATAATGGCATAAGGTTAATGCTTTCACCTAAATGACATAAAGCTTTCTCATAAAAACTGTCTCCTGTTGCACATGGAATTGTAAAGCTACCAGGATTTTTAAGCTTTTAAAAAAACTTCTTCTGAATTATAGCACTGCACTCAAACTAAGTGCAACAGTCTCATTATCTTCAAACTTCCTTTTACTGTTGAGAATATCCTTCATAAACTTTACATAGCTTGACATTTATTTTAAGGCTTCAACAAATGAAATTTTAATTGTAAGCTTCTTAAAAATTTTTAGAAATTTTGAAAATTGCTTATCCAACTTCTACTAACGAAGTCTCTGAAGAATTGGAGGTGGTGATTTTTCTAAGTTAACTTTAAGTGGAGAAATAAGTCTTTCAGAATCTTTTGGAGCATTCTTTTTTGATTCTTCAAATTCTTCTCTGCTTACTTTAGTTTCTTTTTGAATTCTACCTTCCAACTCTCTTCCACTTCTAAGTTGAGCGGCTTTTACTTGCTTTTTATTCTGGCATTTCGGATTTGTTTCAGTATTACTAGGAAGTGTTCCTTGGGATCTATTACTTAATGAATTTGTGATTTGCCCAAGTTGATTCTCAATTTTTCTAATTGTAGCTCCTTGAATTTGTAACTGATTTCACATTTGTAACACCATATCTTCTATAGACAACTTCTTCTCCTTAAATTATGTATTAGTATTGAAACCTGGAGGATAAGTAGATCTATAACTATTATTCCCTTGGCTGTTCCTGTTTCACAATGGATTTTCTTTATTATTCCCCCATTGCTAATTATTACCACCCATAGTGTTATTCCAATTAAAGTTGGGATGGTTCTTCCAACCTGAGTTATAATAATTTAAATATAGGTTATTCTGCTTGTTATGTATGGCATTCAAAGTTTCTAATGGTGCTTGAGAATCTACCATTTGGTTTAATGAATTCTCTTCAATCATGGAAATTTGTTGAGAAAATTTCATTCCAAATTGGTCTAACTTACTTGAAATTATAGCAACTTGATTTGCTAGCATAGTAAATGCATTAGATTCATGAATATTGGCTACTTTTTTTGGATTCACCCTCTCAGAAGGCCATTAAAAATTATTGGTAGCCATTTCTTCAATTAAAGCATACCGTCATGAAATGGTTTTGACATCAATGAACCACCAGCAACGGCATCAATAATAGATCTAAGAGACGAAATGGTTTTGACATCAATGAACCACCGACAACGACATTGATAATAGATCTAACAGATCCAACTAATCCATTATAAAAAGTTTGAATTATTAACCAATTTGGTATAGCATGGTGTGGATAGTTTCTTAAGAGTTCTTTAAATCATTCCCATGCTTCATAAATAGATTCCCCTTCAAAAGAATTAAGAGATGTAATATAATTTCTATGCTTCGCAGTTTTTAATGGTGAAAAATATTTAGCAAGGAATTTTTGTGTTAAAACACCTCAAGTTCTGATAGATCCAGGTGATAACGAATTCAACCACATCTTAGCTTTATCTCTTAGTGAGAAAGAAAATAACCTAAGTTTTATGACATCATCTGATAGACCATCGTATTTAAATGTAGCGTACAATTCTAGAAAATTGGCAAGTTGTAAATTTGAATCTTCAGTTGGTGATACCTCAAATTGGTTATTTTATACCATTTGGATAATAACAGGTTGAATTAGCCACTACAGTAGGTTTTTGAATATTATAATGAAGTTCATCTATCGTGGGGTTGGCATAATCTTGTAATGGTCTAAACTCTTGATGAATTTCAGCATTTTGATTGTTTTGATTTGTCATTTCTGTAATTGTTTTTAGATTTTTAAAATTTTTTTAGTTTTTTGGTTTTTTCAATTTTCTTAACAATTCTTTCTAATTATGAATCGTAGGGCACTAATCCTTCATAACCTGAACTATGCATACATAAACATGAAATAAAAATAAAATAAAACACATAAAATAAAATACAATATTTATTAAAGTTTAAGTAAGACTTTCTAAAAATAGAAATTTATTTTTAAATAAATTAATTTCCCCGACAACGGTGCCAAAAATGTTATCCCAACTGTTTATATGCAACAATATAACAATGACTTTAATTATAGTTTTCACTTATATTTCCTTACTTTGCAACAGTGAANCAAATTTGTCCAGGAGGCCTGCTTAAGGAATAAAATGCTGAAAAGATGGTAGAGAGAGGGGAGAGCAATAGCACAGTAATGAACCATGAATTTGCGTAACATTTATTAATGAAATGGACACCTTTTTTTTATAGAAATGGGTTATTATATAGTTACACGATTTACCTCTGAAGTATGTAGGGATGACATGGGTATTGTAGTATGTACATGAATATTACACATGAGACCTATTGGTGTGGTCAGGCGGCCATGAGGTCAGGCAGCTGTGAGGCCACGAGGCCGTGAGGTCTGGTGGTTGTTTATTGAGGCCAGTCTTCCGTTTGAGATGTGTCATCCTCTTAGTACATTAGATTGGCAAACTGAACGTGGAGTTTTGGGTCTTCTTAGGTAGATCTAGTGGGATCACGTCACCTCCTCCACCATCCACGAATTGTCTTTGTGATTCGTGTTGGCATATTTTCTACTTACATATTAGAGTTCTCAGATTCTCTTGCTCCATGATAGCGACAACTGTAATATGAACAATGGAATATAAATTTTGAAGTAAGTTATAACATTCATAGCTATATAGTTCGCACTAATTAATCACTTCTTGATTTATGTAACTTGGTTCTTATAAATATATTATGTGTACTCATTTTTTGATTGTTCTTTCAAATTCCTCACCTATTTATTTAGTGGTATTGAGTATGGATGGGTAAAAGTTTCCCAAATCCGTTGGGAAAGAGGCCTGAGCTTTGGTGTCCTTGGCTAGGAAGAAAAGGGTGAAACCTAGCTCAAAGATTGAGCAGTTTGGAAAACATGTCGTACCTATAGCGTGGGCTCCTAACCCAATAGTTGATATTGGTTCTTTTGACTTGAATAGTGGTCACTCCTTGAAAGGTTCTTTGATGGTGGAGGGAGGCTTTCTAGTGAAGAAATGGTGTGTGACAGATAGGGACTGTTTGGAAGATGATCAAGCAGGCCAAACAACTCTTCCTCCGACATTTCCAGAATTTAAGGAGGAAGTGAGTCAAGAACCCACCATCTATCTTTTTTCTTTTGAAACTACAAGCAACAGGCATGCAGGTAGTTGCCCCTGACACTTCAGTTTCTAGTGTCTCTCAATCCACCTCCCAATGTCTGCATAATGGAAAAGACGTCGTAGGAGAAATGTTCTCCTTCACTACCTCTGACTTGGACAGCTTAATGGATCCATCCTCAAGTGAGGGGACTAAAAATATTCCCCTTGTCATGCTAGGAGCTCTAGAAATCAACATTGAAGTAGATTTCGTATTTGTTGAGGATCTTGTGCACTCTAGAGGGCCACCTTGTGATGGATCAACGAGCCTAGTAGGGCGACCAATGACCCAGGACCATTTGTTTCAGCCCAGGCTTTGCTTCCACAGGAGGGAGACCTCCTTCGTGATTCAGGAGTTGGTTAGTTGTGGGAGGAGTTAGGTACTATTCACACTCAAAAGACTAGTCTTCTAGGGGAGATGTTGTCTTTGAAGGCTGAATTGGCCATCTTCTGGATGAAAGTTACTGTCTCTCATCTCCAAGAGGAAAAGAATAGAGTAGAAAAGCTTATGGTGGGGGAAGAGTTATTTTTCAAGTGGCTTTTACAGTTGGGATACATCCCACTAAGGCGGTGACTGATAATTTTAAGAATTTTTTCCTTTCAGAGTGAACGATTGTAAGCAAACGAAATGATTATATTTTATTTCATGAACTTATCTGTGCATATATGTCTTTTTTTTGTTATTTAGTATGGATATATCATGTTTTCTTATGTTTTCATTGAGTCATCGGTATGCATAGTTGATTTAACACTTTTCCCACATCTTGATGTAACGAAAATATTGTACTATCTTTGCAGCATTTTGGTTCACGCTAAATTCCATAAGTTGGTGAAATTGACATCTAGCTCCTTGTGCTATCCCTTTCCTTTCATTTTTTGCCTCTCTACTTCTCTTTATCATAGTGCCATGGCTTCTAGCTACTCTTCTGAACTCTTTGACATGAACTCTAATGACGTTTTGTCAGTTATCTTTGAGTGGCACGTGAAAGCCTTGTTTAAGTCTTTTGGTTTTGAGCCAGGCCCACAACTCCATGCTACTGCCAAAGGGGAAAAGTCGGTAGGAAACTATAATGATGACTTAAATGTTTACATAAATTAATTCATATACAAGTTAAAGCTATCATTCTTTAATGAGGTGAGGTCCATTTTCAACAATTATGGTATCATCTCCACTCAAATCACACCAAAATCTATTGCAACAAAAATTACATTCATCATTTATCTCTACAGATTGAGATTCCTTTTTTCAATTGAGTTGTTCTCCTACTTCTTTGTCAATTGAGTTGATCAGGATGATTATGTAGTGTGATCATTCAACCTCAAGCTTTGGGTGGTAGGGATCAAGAACAAGGTTAAAGACAAGTGGAGCATTCAAGTCAAGTTAATTGTTAGGGAGATGGTGAGGCCAAAAATGCTACCAGAGTACACTCATGTCTATGTGGACATCATTGAAGGGAGTGAGTTCTCCATATACCAATTTACCAATTACAATGTGGTTGATAGAGTTCTCAAGGTTGGAACCTCTAGGGACCTGGCCGAGAGCCTCTAAGAGGTTTCAAATGAAAAATAGAAAGAGAGGGTGGTTGTGTCGGTGATAAAGATTGAGGAAAAGAGACTCAAAGTGAAGAAACCACTAGTGAGAGATGATTCTAATTATTAACCGAGGAAACAATTGGGAAAGCTTTGTGGTTGTATGAGAAATTACCTCTGTTATGCCCTTACTCTTCCTTTTTTATTTTTTTGAAAGCTTGAGTTGGCACAAAGACCTCAAGTGTGTCCCAAGAGACTCTGTCTAGAACTTTGGAGTTTCAAAAGTTGGCCACTAGAAAGGAGGCTTCCCCAAGTCAAGTAATTGAGGAGGAGAGGGGTATGTGTTTCTCCTAGACTGATCTGAAGGAGAGGGCTGCCGCACAACACATGTTTCCCATGGAAGTTGCTCCATTCTATGGAGGAGACATTGGTTCCAAGTATGAACTTCTAGAGAGAGCTAACCGAGACCTAAAGGGGAAGATTTCTGTAGAGGAGGAACCAGTGTTATCCTCACCCTCGTCAAAAAATGAGAAAATGCCTTCGGGGAGGATCACCTAGTTGGATGGCTGAAGGGTACGTTTCTAGTGGTCTACACTCGGCATGATATGCTTTTCGACCTCCTTTCTAGGGAGTTGATTGACGTCACCGGTTATTTAACAGAGGTGATGCAGTCAAGCAGTTTGAACTCATTGTTGGTAGGCTGATTTCGACTATTTATATGCAACAATATAACAATGACTTTAATTATAGTTTTCACTTATATTTCCTTACTTTGCAACAGTGAAAAAATTGAAGAAAATAAGAATTTAACTTTTTAATTTATATATATTTGGATACTACGTAAGTATACAAATCGTTCTCAAGTAATATATGACTTTTTGATTAAGACCTGAATATCTAACCCATAAAGAAAATACGCAATATGCACTTTTGAACACAACTTTCTATTCTAAAAACACAATTACTTAAACTACAAATATTTTCAGAGTATTAAAGTTAAAATCTTTTTAGTATTTTTGATATTTTGAGAGAATCGTAATATTTTAAAAAGATAACTTGAGTTTATCTAAATGAGAAACACAAAATTTGATAAAAATATTTCTCTTTATCATGCATCAATAATAAGTATAAAAATTTTGTTGTGGAATTATGCAAATTGTGTTGTGCTAAATAGGAGCAATTATATTCTTTACCCTTACTAGAGATGCTATAAAGACCATTCGCTAATTTAAAGTTTGAATAGTTCTAAAGACCGGCTAGGCAGGGAAGATACCAGCTCTCATTCTAGAGTTTCCTATATTCCCTCCACCTGGGGCTAACATCTCATATCATAACCTAAAACAATAAACCAAGTTTTGGGCTTTAATCTGTCACTTTAAAGTCCTCTAACTCTACACCCTTCAATGATTATTTCCCTATTTATTTACACTAAATCATATGAATTACATTCTCATTCAAACAACCTCATGTGATTCTTTCCAATTGTTGATTGAGACAATACCAGCTCAGTTCTTATATGTTCTCATAACAAATTTTAACATCTGGGGTCAAATCAAGAAGTAAATGAAGTTCATGGATTTAAATCATCACAACTTCTTCCAAAATTAAAGATTAATACTCTTCACAACTTCCATCCAAACTCTAATTACTTTTATTTTAAGGAGAAAGATAAATAAAAGTACTTAGAATCCGTGAAAAAAACAAAACCACACTTTAGCTTAAAAGTAGAAATCATTGTCAAACTAACAAGAAATCTCGACTAAAAATAAAAGTAGTTAAAAACAAAAGATAAAAAATTTATCTCAGATCCTCCACCAAACTCTTGAAGTTCCTTTGAATCTCTTCTCTTTTACAACACTCTTAACTCTCTCAATAAAACTAAAAATATAAAGCTTAAAGTAAATTTTATGATGCATGAACCTCTCCACAAGATTCTCCACAAGACTCTCCACAATCTTCTTCTCAGGACTCTAGAACTTTCTCATTCTTCAAGCACCCATCTTCAAGTGTAAATACTCTCTTCGTTTATAAATCTCTAAGAGGTGCCTTGATAACTCTTCAAAGTGTATCCAAATTCGATGTATTCTCCTAAGGATGCCTTTTTTCACAAGTCTTTTAATAATATTTTTGTTCCTAGTGGTCATAACCACCCTCTTCAGCCAATAGGTGCCTCAGATGCCTCTTTAAAATTTAGCCAAATGAAGAAAACTGCTAAATAACTACCTCTGACACTTAAGCATGGGGCTTTTAGTGCTTAGGCACGACCTTTTCTGTTTAACTGATGCTTAAGTGCCAGATCTGGCGCTTAGGCTCCAAAACACTGCAGCAAAATTTTCACATTTGTGCTCCAAATTTAATCCTTTTTAACTCCTTTTAGCATTTTTCACCTTTTTACTTGTACCTGAAATAAAAACACACAAATACCTTTCATTAAAGCGTAATATCTCAAAAATAGGTATAAAAATGTGTCTAAAGGTACTATGTATTTTAGGTGTATCACTCATACCAATTAGCTGCTTGCACTCCTCTTCCCTCCACCTAAGCTGCCCTTTGCAAACACTAGCCAACCATGGTGGACACTTCTTCCCCTTCTATTTAAATCCCACCTCCCATAGCCAAAAAAGGAGATCATCAATTTCCTTGGGGAAACTCTTCTAAATTGCTTCCAGAGCTCCTCCACAACCTCTTAAGCCTATTACAACCATCTCTAAGCCATCTTCCTCACTGTTTACGGTGAATTTCAGATCTCAAAACTAGGGCAGTTTCTGGCCATTTCTCAAAACTCCATCGAACTTCAAATTGATTGCTCCAAAAGCTTCCCCAGACCAAACTAAGAAGATTCCCACTGAAACCCCTCTCTATTGAGCACCCTAACCTAGCTTTGGACCAAGGCCGCATCACCATTTTATTGAAATTTTACCTATGCTATTCACCAAAAGAATAGAGCACTTCTAGCAAGTTTGTCAGACCCTTCTGAAGCTTCCAAAAGTTTCTGATTGAGACCTCCCCTCTCAGATAAAGGTAAACTTGAAAAACTCTAATTTTTGCCTCGGTTTGGGCTTTTTGGAAGAGAAGTTTAATTTCATGAGCATGTAACCCTATAGACATGTTTGCCTTGAGTAGATGAAGGTGTAAGAACAAACCCCACGTGATTTGGTTGAGTATCGAGAGAGATCATATGGTTTTAGGGTGGACAGTTCACGGTTTATGGCCTTTTGGGACGATGACGGAGAACCATCTGATCGCATGTCTAGCATATGGAGAGCCAAAATTGCAACGAACCACATAATGAAGTATAAATCGGGCTGACTAATCGCTGAGTCAGATGGTAGCATCAGATGGAGGAAAGCCACATAGAGCTTTGGTTCGACATAAGATGACGTGGCGACTGACTGGATTAAGTAGAAAATTCAGAATTTTTTATTTATTTTAACTCCAAAATTTAGAAAATGCTTATTATTACGTAGAAAAATCATAAAAGCAAAATAAAAATATCTTCTTGCTCAGTGAATAAAGGAAAATAAAGTTGAACAAAAATTAAAATTATTTGACTAGTGCTTTATTTTTAATTAATTAAATACTCTCTCACATGTTTTAATTTTAATTAGATGATAAATAATCACCATGATTTGAAATTTTAGGGGTTGATTCTTTGTGTTAATAAGGATGTACTTTGATTTTTTCAAGGTCAGAGAACATCTCTATTTTGAAACCCTAATTTTCAATAGATGGTTATTTTTGCTTAAAATAATTCTATAAATTAAAATATAAGTCTAAAAATTATGAGATTAATTTTGGTAGGTTTCCCCTCGTTAGTGGATCCTTGGAAAAATTTAAAAAAGATTTAAGTAATTTTGTATATTTTTATAATTAATTAAAAGTATAAAACTTATAATAAATTAATTAAATAAAATATTATTCAAAGTTTAACAAAATCAATTCCACATAGTAAAGAATAATCACACTAACTCACTATAACAATTTGGAATAAAGTTGCTTTTCTAAGTAAAATGACATTTTTATATTAAAAAAATATATTAAATTATATATACTTAGGAAAAATATGAAAAGTTGTTTTTTGAGTTCCTTGTGATCAGGACCATTTAGGAAAAGTAAAATTTATATTTAAGTAAATACTTTATATTTTAGCTTATTTTTGAAATAAAAATAATAAAAATAATTAGAAAATGCAAAAAATATAATAATGGTCTAAAATGTTCCTAATTGCTTCTTGATCACTTGGGACTCATTAAAATATTTTTCTTAATTTTTCTAAGTTAATTATAATTTTCTAATAGCTAAAAATTTATTTTCTCTAATTTTCCATTAAAATAATTATAATAAATAAATTAAAAATCACAAAAAATGAAAAGCTTGTTTCTCTAAATTCTTTGAATTTAGGAAGATTTAATAAAATATAAAAAATAATTTTTGTAATTAAAACATATTTTTGATTTAAATAAATTAGTAAAAATAAATAATTAATTATAATAATTAAAAAATAATTTGAAAGATCATGAAATTTTGTCCAAGTGGTCCTCTGATTAACTGAACCTCCAATAATTTTCTCATGAACATAAACTTTACTTTGTATAATTAAATAAATTAATACTGAAAATCCCATTTTTGAGTTAAAAATAATTATTTAAACTAAGTGAAATTTTGAAAAATAACATCTCCTCCTCTGATATTTTAATTGACCAATGGGAAGGGTACTCTAAAAATTTCAAAGTGATTTGAGTTATATTTGAGGAGTTATGAAGTGAGGAGCTCTAGGGGCAATATTGATTATGTTAAGTCCTTTTGGATGATTAAAATATAAGGGACTAAAAATGGTAGAAAGCAATTTCTCACTCTTTTGTAATTAAGTTATAAATATAACTTTCCTTGATTATTATAATTTAGAGGTTGATTAAATCAGATGATTCTAAGGTGGCAGCTTATTTTAGAAAGTTGATGATGCACTCATTTGAAGCCCCTAATTGGTGATTAGATGATAACAAGATCTTTTGATAAGAATATATTCCACTTAAATTGCTATTTTGATAATTGCAAATTTACCCACGAAATTGTTAAGGACTTAGCAGTGCACTAGACTCAACTTGAATTTGCTTGTTGACCTCACTTTTGGTTGAGGTCTAATCTTTCTTCTTTAGTATCCTAGGGTCTAGCCGTAGGACTTTCCTGTTGACTATTCCTAGAGGACTAGAAAAGGAACGCTCACCATTAGAAATTCTAAACTCTTCTCTGCTCAACTTGAAATTCCACGTATTAGTTCTAACCTCTAGCACTTTGTAGGTGGGGTAAATATGGGGGAACTCAAGAAGAGTCCCCATAGGACTGCTTTGGCTTAGGGTTAGCCCTCTCATGCTGTGATCTTGGTTGATCTCACACACATGTTTGCACATTACACTTTCACTCACAACCTTAAGTCCGAACCTACTTAACTTTGATCCCTTAACCCTTTGGGAGACTCATGTAGATAGTCTCCTAGACCCCTTAACCCTTTAGCTTGGGCTAGTACATGAAGGAACCAAAGTAGGGAATTCTAGTGGTCCATGGCTCAAGTAGGGTGCTTGCCACTCCAATTTTATCAAAATCCCCAACTTAGCCTCTTGCCCTTAAATCCAACCAAATTACCAAACTACCCTTGAAACTCCAAAATTTCCAAAACTATCTAATATACCCAAATTTGTTTAAACATCATTTTAAACTCTTTGAAACCACCCAAATTGTCCAAAACACCCCAAAATTTTCAAAATTACCAAAATACCCCTCATTTAGCCAAAATTACCAAAATACCCTTGGTGACCGAAACTGTCCCAAAACCTTCAAAATCATTTCAAAAGTCCCCAAAATCAATTTGAACCAATTTAATGAGCTTAATTTGACCAGTTTGATCTTCTTTGACCAAAAGCCCTGAATTGCCTTTAAAGGCCCAATTACCCCAATTCACCTCCAATCTCCACCAATTTGGTCCCAATATTCCCCAATTTCAATTCCAAACTCAAATTCATTATGTAAAAGCATAATTAAAACCAAATCTAAGCTCAATTGACCGACATTTGAATTCAATTCCATCCCAAATCAAAAAACCCCAATTTGACCCAAAACCAAAATCTCACTCAATTGAACTCCCAAATCTATCCAATTGCCCCAATTTTGCATCATAAACTCTTAAAAACATTTTACCATATCAAATTGAACCTTCAGCTGGCCTTGGTCAAGCCTAATTTCCACTCAAAATCAACTTAGACCAAACAATTTTGCACAAAATTAGTCATATCCCCAAATTCAACCTAATTGAACCCCATAACCTCAAAATTTCCACCCAACTAATATCTAAAAATCTTCTTGAAAATTATCCACATCAAATTGAACCATTATTTGGGCCCTATCCAAACATTACCCTAACTCAAACCAAAGTCTAACCAAACATCCCCAAAATTGGTCAAATGTCCAAATTTCACCAAATTGAACCTCCAAATCAATTCAAAATTACTCCAAATATTTTATAAGCTCTTTGTAACAATCATCTACAGGTTCTTAATCAATCAATTGGGAACCATGTCATTACAAGCCAAATCCAAACCCAACTTCAAGTCAAATTCCCAAAAATTGAACCCATTACCCAAATGTGACCAAACCTAGCCAAAGTGGTCAATCTAAGACTACTACACCCACCAAGTGAACTCTAGTAACCAGGATAAACCTATCTAGCCCAATGTTGACCTCATTTTTGGTTGAAGTTTAGTTTTTCCTCTTTAGTAGCCTAAGACCATAGGACTTTCCTATTGACTATTCTTAGAAAACTAGAAAAGGCACCATCACCACTAGAAATTCCAAACTCTTCTTAACTCAACTTAAAGTTCCACATGTATGTGGGGTCACTATGGGGGAAACTCAAGATGAGTCACCCTTAGAAATGCTGGACCTTAGGATTAACCCTGGGTGTAGGTCTGGAGCTAAGGCACTCACTACTCTCGTCTACACTCACATTCACTCACAACCCTAAACTCAAATTTCTAGCTTAGATCCCTTGATCTTTTTGGGATACTCATGTAGATGGTCCCCTAAACCTACCAACCCTAGGGCTATGGTTTAGCTAAGACCATTATGTAGAGGACCCAAAATGGGGTTTCCATTGGTCCATGGCTTATTGATGATGGTTGGTATGTCAACTCTGCCAAAATACCCATCTTGGCCTTTTGCCCCTAAACACCATCAAATTACCTAGACACCCTTGGAAACCTAAACTTTGTCAAAACTCCCAAATTTACCCAAAATATGCAAATTTGATCAAAATTTATTTCAAACCTTTTGAAAACTTCCAAAATCACCCAAAATCTCCAAATATGGCCAAATTACCAAAATACCCCTCCATAGCCCAAAATTCCAAAAATTCCTAGAAAATCTCAATAAATCCAAAATATTCCCAATTTAATTTCTCTCAACTACCACATGACCCAATTTGGCCAATTTGACCATCTTTAACAAAAATCCTCAAATTTGCCTTTAAAGACCCAAAATTCCCCAAATCCACCTCAAATATCCATCAATTTGATCTCAATTGAACCCAATTTCAATCTCAAACTCAATTTAACTTTTGATATGACCAAAATAAACCAAATCCAAGCTTAATTATTCGATGATTTGAGCCCAAGTTTGAGTTAGGTTAAAGCCGCAATCTTGGCCACCTGACCTAATCTCACCAAATTGAACCCATAGCCTAGTCAATTGGCGCCAATTAATATTGAAAAATTTTTATAACATTCTTATACAGAAAAATCAACCATCAATTGGCCTTGGTGAAGTCTCAAATCCATTTGATTTTTGCCTAAATCCAAAATTCCCAAATTTAGCCCCAAATTGGCTAAGTCCCCCAATGAATGCCTTAACCTCTAAATTGGCATCCAATTCATGTTGGAAGCTCTTCATGAGGTCCCTATTGACCATTTATAACAATCTATTTGGACTTAGCCCAAGGCTAACCCAAGCTAGACCCAAGTTTAGCCCAACATGACCAAATTGATTAAAGTTCAAAATTCCCTCAAATTGACCCTTCAATTGAGTTCAAAACCACTTCCATCCTTCACAAAATTTGTTCCTTATGATCATCTACACCAAATTCAAGAATTAATTACGCCAATTGACATGGCTAGCCTAGCCCAAACTCAAGTTTTTGTCATTTGCACTCACTTGGACCCTTTCATAAAAAAATTGATTTAACCATGTCTAAGCCACCAAAGTAATGATTTCACAGCCACCAAAACCTTCCTAAAGACCAGGCTAAACCCTCTTAAAATCACCATGATAAGCTATGGACCAATGGATCCCCAAATTAAGGGATTTCACCCATTTTTGGACCTAACTTGAAATATCTCCAACATCATTACTTACCCTTGGGAGATAATCATCATTAGCCTCCCCCTGACATCCCTAAGTGAAGAGGTGACCAATGTCTGGCCGGCCAACTACCTTGGTGGCTGTAAAATGGCCAAAACCATGGCCAAGATAAGGGATTTTCACCCAATTCAAAACCAAAGGCCAAATCGCTGAGTGAAGAGGTGACCAATGTCTGGACAGCCGCTCATTGGAGCTTCTCTGCCCTCCACATAAGCAACCAAATGCACCCCTCAATTGGCCTTGGTAGCCAGCCTAGGCCATTTTATTTAAACTTCCCCTCCATGGAAAAAGAGAGTGAGCTTGAAATTATTTGGGGAGACTCTGTAAAACTTCTTCAAAAGCTTCATGGAGACCTCTTGAGCTTAACTAAACCTTCCTTAGCCACTCAAATCCATTACTTGAGTTAAATTTTGGAGCTCAATTTCAAGGCCGAAACAGGACATCCTCCAAACCTCCACCAACTTCTAATTAATTGCACCCTCACCATCCCAACATTAAGAGAAGAAGATCCCCCAGAAAAGCCCCATCATTTGACCACCCTAAAGGGGAATTTGAGCAAACCACCAAATCAGCCTTGATCGAATTTGGGTCTAGGAATTTCACCACGACCAGAGGCTCCATCCCTAGGCTCTCGGAACAGACACAAAGCTTCTACAAGCATCCAATCGAGGCTATCCCTTTTGGACCAAGGTATTCAAAGTTGACCCTGAACCGAGCTTCTTTTAATTATTCATGAATACAAATTAAATTTAAGGGTTTATCAACCATATGGATGTGTTTTACTAGTCAATATGAGCATTTTAAAAAAACATTCACTCAATTTTGTTAAGAATCAAGTGAGATATTAGCGTTTTAAAATGGACAGTTTTCGGGTCCAGTTCATTTGGGACGATGACCCATGACCGTCAGATCGAGCGTGTATTGTCGGGTGGCCCTAATTGCATCGGACAGACCACGATCCAACATGGGCAGGAATGAGCTGGCTGGCGGCACCAATCACATAACGACACGTGGTCTATTCGACCCATACAAGGTTGACATGGACAAGAAGGAAAATAGGGGCCTTTTCTTATTTATTTAATCCCCAAAACTTCAAAAATACATAACTTTGTGTAGAAAAATCACCAAAAACGAAATAAAAATACCCTCTTGCTCAGTGAATAGAGGAGAACAATGTGGAATAAATTTCAAGTACATTTGATGCATATAATATTTTTAATTAATTAAACACTATTTGGAATCATTTGATTCTCCACGCATATTGACACATCACCTTGGCTTGAAATTTTAACATGTTGTAGCCTCTGTCAATGGAAACATCTTTTGATTTTTCCAAAGTCAGAGGAGGTTCCTATACATAGATCCATATTTTTTAAGTTTTTGCACTTTATTTCCTTAAAATAATCATGGAAATTAGAATATTGATTAAAAAATTCTAAGAAAATTTTGAAAGGTCCGCTATGGCCAGAGAAGCTTTTGAAAATAATTCCATGGGTGAGGTTATTTAAAATGCCCTTAAATTTTACAAACACTAAATCACTAAGATAATTAATTTTAGAAAATATAAATATTTAAATGATCTGATTTTTAATTTTCACTGTGATTTATGACCCAGAGAACTCATCATAAAAATTTCAAAATATTTTGAGTTCATTTGACAACTTAAGTTGATTCAGAGAACTCATCATAAAAATTTCAAATTATTTTGAGTTCATTTGACAACTTAACTTGATTTTTAAAGTTAAAAACTACTTTTGGTATTTAAATGATTTTTTAAAAATAAAAAAATATAACTCAAAAAATTATGAAACTTTCTTTTTTGAGTTCTCTATGATTAAGGAAATTTTATAAAAGTAAAATAATATTTAGCATAAAAACTTGATTTTTAGCCTATTTTAAATATTTAAATAATTAAAAATTCATAAAAATCACAAAAATAAATAAAACTCATGTTTGTTCCAAATTGCTTCCTAATCACTTAGGAATAATTATAAATTTTTCCTAATTTTCTAAATAAAGATATTGAATTTCAAAGCTTAAAAATAATTTCTTAAAAGCTAAAAATGAGTTTTCACTAAAATAATTCCAATAAATCAAAGAAAAATTAAAAAAATATGAAATTTACTTCTCTAAGTTCTCTAACCTCAGAGAGATTTTTCAAAAATACAAAACTTAATTTTGACCTTTTAAAATATTTTATTTTTACTAAATAGCCGAGAACTTAAAGTAATTCTAAATCATAGAGAATTTTAACAATTTTGAAATTTTACCCAAAGGCTTATCTAGTCTAGGTCTACCCCTAGTAAAAATTTTAAGGGATTATACTTTACCTTTGTTAAGTTAGGAATTTTCATTGAAAAATCTTATTTTTGCATGAAAATAATTATATAAAATAAATTAAATTTTGAAAAATCACATTTTCTCTTTTGATGTCTTAATTGACCCTTGAATGAGGTAGGATAAAAATTTCAAAGTCATTTGAATTGAATTTGACAATTTATGAAGTGTCTTTGGAAATTTAGCCTTAATTAAAATTTAGGCTTAAGTCAAGAAGGGAAATGGGTAACCTCTGATCTTAATCAATTTATTTGATGCTTGAAACAAAGGGGGTTAATTGGTAGAAACCAATCTCACTTTCCTCATTAAAAAAATAAGTTAATAAATTTCTAAATTATTAAAATTTGGAAGTTTATTAAAATTAAATGATCTCGACTTAGGGGTACGAATTTTGAAGCTAATAATTAATCAATTTAATAACCCTATTTTAATTTTCAAAAAGAATCCAAATCATGAATCATGACCACTTAAAGCTTAACCCTTTTCAAAACTAGTTAAGACACTCACCTAGGTCTTAAGGGCTTAGTGGTGACTTATGCTAAATCAAAATTGATTAAATGAGGATTAGAAAAATAAACATAACATAATAAAAAATTTGGCTAAGTGTTCAAATTACACTTAACTTCCCCTTCAAGGAAATTCACTCACATAATTTTTAAATTAAATGATAAATGATAAGTAACCTATTCTTAGGGATAATTGAGACATCAATGTTCACTGAGCATTAAGAGTATTTATAGGATGAATTATTAAACAACATAATAAGTTTAAAAAGAACTCGGGATTTTCCACCAGGCAGCGAGAGAGTAGCATGATCCTGCTTCTTTCTCTAGATCTATTGGATACCTCGGAGATCTACCAAACTTAATATATTTTTCTTGGCAACAACATCCTTAATTAAACTTCCAAGGACCCGCCAAGATATGACATAGGGTTAGGAAAACTATTAAGTTTTTACTTCCCTATTTTATATAAATTGCCTTAACATGCATTTTAAGTTTCAGGTGGTGGAACGAGAAGACTCGCCAGGTATGCTTTTACAGTTTTTAGCGTTGTCTTTCTTGTACTTTCATACTGTACTTTTATACCTGAGTGTTGTCTTTCTTGTACTTTCATACTATACTTTTATACCTGCAAATTTGCATGCTAAACAAAGTTATCACCCTGCATCAAAACCAAAACCAAAATCAAAACTAAAATCAACCAAGCTAAAATTCACTGCCACAACATTCAAAATATAAAATAACTCAAAATTTAATCACAAATATCACACAAAACTACAACTTCAACTAAATTAAGACATCTCTACTAGATGATCGGGAATCCCTCGGAGGAGGTAACCTACGGTTGCTAACAAGGCTTCCCATGGTTTAAATGAATTAAGTTCATTTGGACTAAGTGAATCCAATAGAAAATAGTGGTGCCGGAACGAGGGAACCATCGGATCCTAACCGTTATCACTCTAATCAACTTTTATATGCCCTCATAAAATTTAAAGAACTTCAACCATAGGGCCACCTGATTTGACATTATAACTGACGCCCTTATAAAATTTAAAGAACTTCAACCATAAGGCCACCTGATTTGATATTATAACTTGACCATACCCCCATAAAATTTAAAGAACTTCAACCATAGGGCCACCTGATTTGATATTATAACTTGACACCACTAAGAATTAAAGAACTTCAACCATAGGGCCACCTGATTTGACATTATAACTTGACACACTAGATAACTAAAACTCGTTGCGGCAAGGAGCTTGGAGCTAGCTTGGTGGGCAGCACGGCCATCTTCAACAGCAAAATCTGTCTTCCCATCGCGGCAGGAGCTTGGAGCTAGCATGGTGGGCAGCACGACCATCTTCAACAGTAAAACCTGTCTTTGCGGCAAGGAGCTTGGAGCTAGCATGGTGGGCAGCACGGATATCTTCAACAACAAAACATGTCTATAGCAGGAGCTTGGAGCTAGCTTGGTGGGCAGCACGACCATCTTCAATAGCAAAACCTGTCTTGGCGAGGAGCTTGGAGCTAACATGGTGGGCAGCACGGCCATCTTCAACAGCAAAACCTGTCTTCCTTGATTTAGCATCATAACTTGACACACTAGAAAACTCAAACTCGTCACGGCAAGGAGCTTGGAGCTAGCATTACAGCCATCTTTAACAACAAAACCTGTCTTCCCCAGCTAAACCAATCTTCCTTCCTTAGACTTAAACAACAAAGCCGGAAAACCTATCTTCCTCAGCTAAACCAATCTTCCTTCCTTAGACTTAAACAACAAAGCCATAGACTTTGAGGTTGCTTGCTTATGCAACGTAAATCCTCACCTTATATTTAGGCCTTTGTATAGCCCTATTGGAGGTTGCTTGCTTATGCAACGTAAATCCTCACCTTATCTTTAGGCCTTTGCATAGCCCTTGTCTTCCCCAGCTAAACCAATCTTTCTTCCTTAGACTTAAACAACAAAGCCATAGGACTTCGAAGATTCTTGCTTATGCAACATAAATCCTCACCTTATCTTTAGGCTTTTGCATAACCCTGCTATAAAATATATGCCCTAACTCGTCTTAAGATTCCGAGGTTGTCGTTTGTCACGACCTAAATCCTCACATCTTTCAGGCAATTTGTGTGATTGTTTCACTCGAACATAAGCCCTAACTAATAAAATTGTCAGGATGAAACACTTAAATTTTTCTCCTCTAAATTCAAACCAAACATTAGGATAGCTTGGGATGTCACCGGGGTTCTCCTCTAGGATCCATGACATCCCCTAGTTCTTCCTCATTTGGATTCTACAATAAAATGTTCCAAATTTGCTAGATCCATGACATCCCCTAGTTCTTCTTTCTTTGGATTCTACAATAAAATGTTCCAAATTTGAGAACCCATGACATCCCCTAGTTCTTCCTCCTTTGGACTCTACAACAAAATGTTCCAAATTTGAACCCGACATCCCCTAGTTCTTCCTCCTTTAGATTCTACAATAAAATGTTCCAAATTTGAACCAATCTCTTTCACACCTCTATGTCTGATTTCGTTGAAGAGTCCCACCCTTTGAAATTCCTTGAAGATAATTCAACCTCTACGTCCAATTTCGTTGAAGAGTCCTACCCTTTGAAATTCCTTGAAGATAATTTTTCCCACACCTCTACGTCCGATTTCGTTGAAGATTCCTACCCTTTGAAATTCCTTGAAGATAATATTTCTTGATTTTCTCTAGTCCTTCTTCCTTTGGATTCTACAATAAAATGTTCCAAATTTGAACCAATCCCCTTTCACCTTAGTTCTTCTTCCTTTGGATTCTACAATAAAATGTTCCAAATTTGAACCAATCCCCTTTCACCCTCCTCCTTTGGATTCTACAATAAAATGTTCTAAATTTGAACCAATCCCCTTTCACACCTCTATGTCCGATCTCATTGAAAAGTCCTACCCTTTGAAACTCCTTGAAGATAGTATTTCCTGATTTTTATCGAGAGTCTTCTTAGGTGTCGATTTCGTTGAAGAGTCCTACCCTTTGAAATTCCTTGAAGATATTTTTTCTTGATTTTTATCGAGAGGATTTCGTTAAAGAGCCCTACCCTTTGAAATTCCTTGAAGATAATATTCCTTGATTTTTATCGAGAGTATTCATTGAAAAGTTACCCTTTGAAATTTCTTGAAGATAATATTTCTTGATTTTTATCAAGAGTTTTCTTAAGTGACTTTGCCCTTTGAAATTCCTTGAAGATAATATTTCTTGATTTTTATCGAGAGTTTTCTTAGGTTGCTTTTCCTTTGAAATCCCATGAAGATAATATTTATTAATTTTTGTTGAGAGTCTTCTTAGATGACTTTGGTCATTTAAGATGTAATTAACTATAGGGGATTGCCCTTATAGGAAGCATGTCCGAACTCAGCTTAATATAAACCCTATTTAATCCTTTATATTAAACAGGGGAAAGTTATCGACTAATATAAAGGTTTTAAAGACCAAACGGATATCATACATTCCTTAGTTTATTTGATCGAGCCTCATCCTCAAGTCTTGTGTTTATACTTCGGGATATATACAGGGTTTGAGGTATAGTGCTCTTTCATTTAAACTATGAAAAATATGGGGTCATTTGATTTCACACTTTTCTAAACTTCAACGTCCTTCCGAAGCGGGTGATGAGATTTTGATTCCGGTGACCGATAGCTTCTTACGTGCAACTCCCCACAAACCCCCGAAATAGTGCCGACACCTTCTGGAGACTCTGCTACGGATGTGCTTTTCCTTCCATTCAAATCAAGAAATATTATTTTCACACATTAGTAATATGTCCATGTCCCTCTTGGACTAAATTACCCTTCTTCTGTTGGCATACTTTACCCATTTCTATCTTGAGAAAGTATAGCTAACTCCTTGAACTTCAGGACTAGCTGTTCAACCATCATTGAATAGAGGGGTTTAGATGGCCATTAAGGACTCTTTAAATTTTCATGTGTGTTCGGACCCCCAATAGGTGTGTCGGTGGACTAGTTTTGCCTGGACCTTGTGCGTTGTAAAGTTGGTCCTACACTGGGTCCTAAACTTTGCATTTCTTCGTCTCGTTCAGGTTTGACTTTTCTTTTCTGTGAATCTAGCCATGTTGTTGCACATCTTCACGCTTATTCAATTTGCTAATTGCATTTCTTCGATGATTTAATCACAAGTTAATAACAAATTTGAAAAATAAAATAATAAATAATGCCCAATTTATAAGAGACGTGCGTCAATTTGAGTACTTCTGTCGAAACTGCAAGGCACTGGACATCGCTGACTTTTGAAAATTCTTCAAATGACAGGAACAATGTCTTTGCCAAAGTTGATCTTTTCTCTCATTTCCAGAATGGAGTTTGCTGTCAATTGGGCTGAACTGCCTGACCTGGCAGTTATTAAGTTTGGACAAGGTTTCAATGATATTGGAGTTAAGCTCGAGAAGGTGGCAGTCACAGTGATGAAGTTTGAAATAGATAAGTCTGTAGAGCCTTTTGTAGAGTTCAACTTGAAGTCTGCCAAAGAATTCTCCCCTTCAAAGGTGTTGATTGAAAAGAGCCCTACTAGTCTTGAAAAGTCTGTAGTTGGGAGTGTTGAGATTACTCCGAGAACTGCTTTTACTCCTACTACTGGATACACTATCACCGTGCCAACTTTTTTGCCGAGTAAGGGAAAAGAAATTCTACATGAGGACGAGTCAGTTGATGCTTATGCCCGCTACTTTCTGGATTTGAGATTGGGTCCAATTCAAAGCCTGCACAAATGATAAAGGCACAGGGTAGGAGGCGCGGCCAAGAAATTTTGAAAGCAAAACAACCTTGACAATCTCGCCAACAACAGGCACAATAGTATGGCCAATCTAGCCAACAACCACCTCAGGGAAGATCATACCGAGCAGAAAATAAGAGGATATCCTTGATAGAAGGACAGAAAGTGGTGTATTCCTTTGAAGAGGAAGCCGTGTCGAAGATGTTCCATGAATTGATAAAGGAACAAGGATTTAGTCTACCAAAGCCTAAAAAGTCTGAGGAAACCAATATGAAAGATCATCCTCAATATTGTCCTTACCACCAGTTACTCGGCCACACCATAGAAAACTGCTTTGTCTTCAAGGATTGGCTTGAGAAAAATTTCAAAAGTGGAAATGTAACAATCTCGAAAGAGTATTTGAAAGAACCTGAAAAAGGTTCCATAAATATGATTTTGGTTGATTCAATTAACTTCTATACAACCACACCGGTGCTCAACAAAAGAAATGTTATTCTTCAAAAATCCCCAATTGACCTAAAAGTAATCAAAGGGAGCTCGATTGATGCGAAACTGGAGAGACTCCAAGCCAATATTGCACGTTTATCTGAAGAACAAAGAAAAGATATGAACGATGAAAATTATGATGTGTCAGATTACATAAACAAAAAATTAACTGAAATCAATGTCGTCGAGACCCAGGCCTAGTTATCTGTGTGCGACACTCCATCTTTTGGTGTGGAGAACGCCGCGGATGAGAGGCAAGGGGCCACCCAATAAAGAGACGAACAGATCAATCATCTCGAAAAGAAAATTGAAGAATTGACGACCACCGTGATTACAATGAAAAGACAATCACAATCACCACAGATGACACTTCTTGAAATGAACAAAATAGAAACCATTCATGTTGAAGATGAAAGAAAAGAATTCACCTCTGATGAACAACCGAAGAAATACTCTGTTCAAAGCATCATACCAGAAAATGAATTTAAACAAATGGTTGAACAAGTTTGAGAGGCCATAACCCAGTCTAAGGGCGGTGCATTGACTTTAAAGTGTAGACCTTACCCGGAGGAGTTTGATGTCGTACCCTACCTTTCTGTCACCAAACTTTAAGCTATTTGATGGGACTGGAAATCTAAGAAAGCACATAACACATTTCTGAGCTAGTTGTGGCAATATAAGAAATAATGAAGCTTTACTCTGTCAATAATTCCTCAACAGCCTGTCAGGAGTTGCTTTCGATTTGTATGCTGAGTTTCTCAACGGATCGGTGAAGACATTTGACAAGTTAGAACTATTTTTTGTAAAAGATTTTCCAGAGTGCAGCGTCATATTTGTATTGGAGATCTCGTGGTAGAAAAACAAAAGCACAACGAGACTCTAGTAGATTATATTTTGAGGTGGAGAAATCTTAGCATGAAGTGTGAGCCTCAACTACAGGAACAACATGCAATTGAGATTTTACTCAAAAGCATCCATGGACCGATAGCTTTTATGTTTAAGGGACTCACAATCAAATCTTTCAAGAAGTTACTCAACAAAGCTAACAATCTGCAAGAAGAAGTCAAGCATATGGATTCTCATGAGAAGGCCGAGAAGTCCAGGATAACCAAGATATTCAAGAAGAAATCTGGGACAGTTGCTATGGTTAGCAAGGGAAAATGACAATTGCAAATATAAATAGAACAATGTCAACAAACTTTCCAACATCCTTGTTAGAATATTCAGCAATCATCTCAGCAGAGACCTTACCAGACATATGAAAGACAAGTTCCAATCATGAACACTCGATCAAATGGAATATATTATTTTAAAGATGAAGCAACAAAAAAGATGTTCCGCAGTCTGATTAAGAATTCCGAGTTCAGGTTACCCAAGCCAAAGAAGCCCGATGAGGCAAACAAGAAAGGACATCTGAGATATTACCCGTACCACAGATTCATCGGACACACATAGAAGAGTGTTGCAGTTTCAAAGACTTGCTTGAGGAGAAGTTCAAAAATGGGGACGTAACGATTTCAGAAGAATATTTGAAAGGAACCTGAAAGAGGTTCTATCAATATAATTTCGGTCGATCCGTTTGTTCTAACCCATTTTTATGCAATTGTCAACGAATGAAATGCCTCTTGGCTACTATTGTATTACTATTTTTGTTTAAATGGGAAATTAGCATGATCAATGTTAGTCTATTCCATCCCTCTCACCACAATTAATGAAAAGAAAGAGTTTGTTGTTGTTCAGGATTGTGCAATATTTAAAAAAAACTGATCACCTCGAAGTAAAGTTTGGATGTTTTGATAAAACTATGACTTCAGGGGAGAATGAAATTGATTGCCTAATAACTGAGTCATCCACTTTAAAGAATTTGGACTGGGTCCTAAGTTGATTTTAAAATAAGATAGTGTGGTTGAAATACGAATAGTTGACTCGGGATATCACAAGCCTTTTAATTTCCTGCCACGTGAAAGGGTCCTGACTTTCAAATGAGTTATAAAATCCCAAAATTCGACTTTATAAACATTTGAAGATTATTAGTCAGGGGAATTTTGACATTCAAAATCTTTAAAAGAAATATGTTCCACCAGATATAGTAATTCTCAGAAAATAAAGGGAGCAAAAAAATTGTTGTGTGAAAATTCCCTGAGAAGAAGCTTGAGGTGATGTTATAATAAAAAATTGGTGTCTAAATTAAGACATTAAAATCTTTAAATCATGCTCCACCATATATAGTAATTCTCAACAAAACATGGGGAAAATAAAAAAAAAGATTATGTGCAAAGTTTGAAAAAAAAATCAAAGCAAAAGAAAAGTCTCCTTGAGAAGAAGCTTAAGGTGGACGTATAATTAAAAATTGGTGTCCGAGTGTCCCGTGATCAATGAAACTTAAAATGCTCTCTTAAGAGAATTCTTTTGATATTATATTCAAGAAAAAGTTTAACAATCTTAAGTCTTTTGGTTGGTTATTAATTGACTCATAAATATTTTTGGAAAACGAAAAAATGTTTTGATCACACGACCAAAATTTTGAATTCTGCTTAGACTCAAAAAGAAAGAATTAAAGAAATGATGATGATATTAGGAGTTAATGGAAATTCAAACCTGAAATCATATCCTTCAGGGTCCAATAAATACAACTCTAACATCAACTCGAAGGACGTTAGAAGGATTTCTCAAAGACAACTTCAACAAACTTTACAGAATCTGCAACAAACCAAATGATGACTGCTACAAACGACGCTATGAACTTACGACCTCTTCAGCCATGATATCTGACCAGAGTAAAATAAACAATGTAAGGATGTTATTATGAGGAGATGTGCACCTTATGAAGAAACTTAGCTGATCAGTCAGAAATGTCGTGATTCTGAATTTGGAGGACATTTTGGGATTGATAAAACTGCTTATAAAATTTTACAAGCTGAATTTTATTGGCCTACCATATTTAGAGATGCTTATAGATATGTAAAAACTCGTGATCGATGTCAACGAGTTGGCAATATATCTAGAAGAAATGAAAAGCCTCTAAAATTCATATTAGAAGTTGAGATCTTTGACGTTTGGTGATTAGATTTTATGGGACGGTTTATTCCTTTATTTGGGAACTTATATATATTAATTGCAGTGGACTACGTTTCTAAGTGGATTGAAGCACAAGCTTTACCTCGTTGTGATGCTAAAAGTGTTTCAAGATTTTTGATGAAAATATTTTCACTAGATACAGAATGCCTAGAATGATTATCACTGATGGAGGATCCCATTTTAGGAATAAATATATTCAGAGATTGACAAAAAAAATTTAATATTATTCATAGAATCTCTACTGCCTATCATCCTCAAACCAATGGGTTAGCTGAAGTTTCTATTAGAGAGATTAAACAAATATTTGAGAAGACTGTAAACCCTAGTAGAATAGATTGTTCCACTAGATTGGATACTACATTATGGGCTTATAGGACTGCTTATAAAACTCCTATTGGAATGACTCCATACAATCTGATTTTTGGAAAGACTAGTCACTTACCAGTTGAATTGGAACATAAAACATATTGGGCGATTAAAGAATTCAATTATAATTTGAATGATGCTGGTAAGAAGAGATTGTTACAATTAAATGAATTGGAAGAATTAAGAAATGAATCTCATGATAATAACATAATTTATAAAGAAAAAATAAAGCTATGGCATGATCAGAAGATTAACCAAAAGAACTTTGAACCAGGATAAGAAGTTTTGCTTTACAATACTAGGCTAAAGTTATTCCCTGGAAAATTGAAGGCTCGTTGGTTAAGGCCATTTACTGTGACTCAAGTTTATACTTATGGAGCTGTTGAAATTGAAGATCAAAATATGGGAAATAGATTTAAAGTAAATGGACATAGATTAAAACCATATTATGAGGGTAAAAGACCAATTAAAGAGGTTTTATAATCAGTCAACTGAAATAATATCTGAATAGGTTGGGCTGACGACGTTAAACCAAGCACTTTATGGGAGGAAACCCTAATCAACCTGAATAACACCTGAATAGGTCGGGCTGACGACGTTAAACCAAGTGCTTTATGGGGTCAACCTAAACAACACCTGAATATGTCGGGTTGACGACGTTAAACCAAATGGTTTCTGGGAGGCAACCCATATTTATCTTTATTTTAATAGTAATTATAGTAGTTTTTATTTGAGTTTATTGCTAGTTTATGGTAGTATTAAGCTCTACTATTCTTATTTATCCTTGAAACATCTTAAAATTTTGATTCATGAAGAAAAAATTGGAACGCATTCGGACCAGAGCAAAATTGTAAAGACGCAGCTGACGATGGGTTTTTCTTGAGAGTCCAAACAAAATTAATACAGAAGCGTTCCGACGATGCCCTCGAGGCCGCCGACGGCGAGACCGGTGAGATGACAGTTTCTTGTGTTTGAGTGGCAATTTTTGACAGTTTTTTGGGCGAGAATAGTCTTTTTAAACTAAAAAATTTGAATTCTAATTCATATTTTCCCTCCAAAGAATGAAGTGAAACTCTAACAATTCCATTCCTATGGCATCCAATTCCCCTGATAATTCCAGAATGCGAGTTTTCAATCGGCGGAAGTTTATTAGTACGGAAGCGCATCGAATCTTCAACAAGTTGCTGACGAAGAAAAGATTAATCAAAGAACAGGGATTCATAAGTCATAGATTGAATAATCCCATGACAGATATTGAAGAAACAATAGTGCAATAAAGATGGGAAGTGTTATGCTACACTACTGCCACCGTGGTGGTTCTAGTGGTAAAAGAATTTTATGCAAATTTACATGGAATCAACCAAGGAGAAGTTTATGTGTTAGGAAGATGGATTACTTTCTCTCCTGTATGGATCAACAAATTATATATGATAGAAAATGTTCCTATCCGCCACTATTCCAATTTCGTCCCAATGAGAAACCAGATGAATGAAATTTATCAGTATTTAACGGACGAAACTGACGATTGGGAAAGAGAGAGAACGTGTATGTTAGTTTTTCTGCAACACTTTTGAATCCCGTTTAGAAACATTGGCGCTTTTTCATTTCTGCGAAATTGTTACCGACAATGAAGATTGGTAAAGTTTCTAAAGAAAGTGTCATTTTGAATTACTGCATTCAAAGGGGACTGTCGATCGACATTGAATCTATAATTCTGAAGTCAGTTTTGGGCCTGATCGTTCACGGATCCAATTATGGGCTCGGACACCCCTCCACAATTTTCTCACTTTGCAGTCAGTTCCAAGTGTCCTATGAAAAATTGGGAAAAGGTACTGCTACCTTGGAAGCCTTTGGATCCAATTGAAAGATTCCCATCATTTGAAGATGAAAATGACATGGCCATGATAGTTGATCAATCATCTCTCTACAAGTTCAACCCTTGGTCCCTGATAAGTCTTAGGTGATCGTGCGCCGAATCAAGAAGTTGGAAAAGGTGGTACAAAATGTCATGAATGCAATTAATAATATCTTCAATTTCTTCGATCATCTGGACTGGAGGATGAATGAACATTTCGAACATTATGGACATTTAGAAGATAGTTTGATGCGACTGATGAGGAGGATGAAATTAATTGAGGAGGATTCTACTGAAGAATTTCCATTCCGACCCATCTACAACCTCTTCGTTCATGTGCAATCAATGGGCAATCTCAGATAAGAATCGAGTACCGAGTCTGAGAATTAATGGATTTGAACTACCTATATGTCTATCTATGTATTTTGATTTGAACTTTGTATTTGCTTTGCTTTAGAATTATGCTTTTAGATCTCTCTATAGTTGAGACTAAGCATATGATGTTTTCTTTTCAGCGTTTTGAGTGTTGTGGCTTGGATTGCGACGTTGAATTAATGTATTGAGGTTGAGCTATAGTTGAGACTAAGCATAGGTTGTTTTGTCTTCAGCGTTTTGAGTGTTGTGGCTTGGATTGCGACGCTGAATTAATGTATTGAGGTTGAGAATACCAAACTTAGGTGTGTTATGTAACGTATAGTGTACCCCTTGAAATTTATATATAAATGTGATGTTTTGAGTGTTGTGGTTTGGATTGCGATGCTGAATTAATGTATTGAGGTTGAGAAAATACCGCAATTTGAGTGTTGTGGCTTGGATTGCGACGCTGAATTAATGTATTGAGGTTGAGAAAATACCAAACTTAGGTGTGTTATCAACATATTTTGTACCCCTTAGAATTTATATATAAAGTGATGTTTTGTATTGTGAAAGTTTATATGTGCTAAGTACATCATTTAGTTATTTAAAATTATGTCTATAATGATTAAATAGATGTCATTTAGGCTTAGAATTGATCGAAATCGCAAAAATCCAGAATTGGGACAAAATCAATAGAGCCCGCCGACGGCGCCCTCAATGCCGCCGACAGCAAGATTTTCCTGAGACTTAGGATGTAAATTCCAATTAAGCGCGTCAACGGCGCCATTGACCCCACCAATGGTTTTGACCAGTCAATTGCCACTATTCATCATCCCCTTCCTCCTAAAAATGCCATTTTCGACTTAGGGCATGAAAGATCTTGGATTGGGAGGCAATTTCAAGGCTTTTCGACACTGGATTTGATCATCTTTAGTTAAGAGCTTCACTCTAAGCTAAAAATATGATAAGTGAAAGGATTGGAGGTTTAGAACGCCGACATGATTATGATAGTGAGTACCTGCAGAGGCATTCAGGTTTTGAGGTAGCTTATTATGAAGCTCAGGCCCGACACTACCGACGTGAGCCTGATGTTATGTTTCCTGAGTGCCCCAGATATACTCAGTATCAACCCAATCCACCTGCTGATCAAGGCGATGAAGATATAGCTTGGGATTTTGATATTGAATGAAATTGATGTACTTATGTTTGCAATTTTTATTTTATGTAGTCTGTTTGTAATAGAAATGGATGTTTTTATATTTGGACTTTCATTTTTATTTTTTCGTTGTACTTGAATGATTTTAATTTTTGTTATAAAGTTAGTGTTATAGTTAAATATGCATGTGTAGTTTAATAGATGTTGAGTAGTATTGTGACTTGTATTGTAATGTTATTTATTTCGCAATTTTAAATGTTTTGTTAGTATTGTGGTTGTCTTAGGAAATGTTGTGCTTATTTAATGTTTCAGTTTTATACTTATTTCAAAATTTCATCTCCCAGAAATTCCTCTAATGATTTATATGTGTAGAAAGCTCCTAATATTACAGACTAGGTGAGTAAAAATTTGGAATGACCTATAGAAATTTCAAAATGATAAAATAGCCTACAATACTGAGGTATGATTTATATTTATAGTTTTTGAAAATTTCAAAATGATGAAAATGCCTACAATACTGAGGTATGATTTATATTTATAGTTTTTTCTTTCCACCTGTATTATTTTATATTTAAAAATTTATGATGAAAATGCCTACAATACTGGATGCAAAAATATTTATGTAATGAAAATTAATTTTTGTAACTTAAGATATTTAGTATAAGAGAATAAGATTATAGTTAACTATTTAAAGTAAAGGAAACTATATTTTGAAGTATTATGAATCTGGAAATTCATTTGAGAAGAAAAGATTGGGGCTCACTGATGTAAAAAGTATGAAATATTTGTATGGTAAAGAAATGCTTCAAGTTTCAAATTTAGGGAAAGAAAAGTGAAGTTCAAAATCATTAAAGGCTACCCAGATATAGTAATCCTCACTTGAAAAAGGAAAAAAGAAAGGATTGAAAACAATCGCTAAACTGAAAAGAAAAATATATAGGATTGAAAGCAATCCAAATGAAAAAGAGAAAAGAAAGAAAAAAAAAAAGAAAAATATATAGGATTGAAAGCAATCCAAATGAAAAAGAGAAAAGAAAGAAAAAAAAAATGGAAAGTGAGGAGAAGCTTGAGGATATGCCTAATAAAAAATTGGCTTCACTAGACCTTCCTGAAGTGAGGAGAAACTTGAGGATATGCCTAATTAAAAGTTGGCTTCACTGGACCTACATAAAGGGAAAACTTAAATACATTTCTGAACTTATATTTATGGAATTATATCTCTTACTAGTGGGGTTCTCGTGAAGTTCCTATCTCTTGAATATTCTAAGTGACATCTTATTACAACCTATAGTCATTCTTGAAATAAATAGAAGACTAAAACCCTTAAAACTTGATGACTAGATAATCCGGTGGCTACAAAATTAATTCAATTACTTGAATTTTTTCTGAAAATATCACTATAATATTTATTTAAAACAAACTTATAGTATTTTTGAATTAAAACTTTACTGCATTAGATCATAAACTTTATATTTACTAAAATTATTTGAGGGCAAGTAATAGTTAAGTTTGAGGGATTTTGACCAGCGGAAAATATGTTGAGATTTTCATACCTATTTTATATTGTTTTTTATGATATTGCACTTTAAAGAAAGGTATTTTTGATATTTTGTTGCAGGAATGATGAATTAGGGTCATTGGAGAAAAAATATGCAAAGATGTGCGAATTTGGAGTGAAAAGGACCAAAATGTGGAGATTTGAACTAGGCCGTCGACGGCGCCCTCGACCCAACCAACGATGAGTCTTTCCCGAGACTACAGGACAAAATTCTCCAGAAGCCTGCTGACGGCGCCATCAACCCTGCCGACGACGCGATCGACGATTATGCCTACTTAAGCTTTGGATAAGGCCAAATTTTGAAGGGATGCTTAGGCAACTCTTGGAAAAGCTCATCCACAACTTTAAAAGAACATTTTGGCCGAAAATATAAGTGTACTAGAGGCCTTGGAGGTTACCATTTAGTGTTTAGAATTTTCAATAGAGTGTAACAATTGTAAGGAATTCTTCAAGAGATTGTAAAAGTGGAGGGAAAGTGAGAGATTTCTTCCTCCTTGCTACTTTGAAGAGAGATTCTGTGTTCTGTAAAGAAAGGAAGAGATTCAGAGGAACTTCAAGGAGTGTTCTTGAGGAGAAATTAGAGATAAGTTATTTACTTGTTGTAGTTTGTATGACTTTGATTTTATATATGAATTTTGCGTTTTGTTGTGTTTTCCCCATGAGTTCTGAGTAGTTTTCTCTGCCTTTCTCCTTGTCTTGAGATTTGTGAAATGGTGATTTGAATTGGTGAAGCAATGAAAATGTTTAAGAAATTATGATGATCTTTTCACTTTGATCTTAATTTACTTTCAATCTGGCCAATTGATTTGTTAAAATATGTTGAGTTTTACAACTAAAGTGAAGGTTACATCCAAGATTCAGGGAGGTCAAAGCCCTTGGAAGTTAGGTGCAAATAAATAGGGAAATACTATTATCAGGCGAAGAATTGGAGATTTTAGTGTGACAGACTAAAATCCTCAATTCAGTCCTATCGTTTGGGTGCTGATGTGTAGATGTTAGCCCTCAGGTGAGGGTAACGTGGGAGCTCCGAAGTGAGAGCCGGTATCCTCCCAGCCTAGCCGCAAAATCAGTAACCAAGCAGGGGAACGTGTGAGCTCCGAAGTGAGAGCCGGTATCCTCCCAGCCTAGCCGCAGAATCAGTAACCAAGCATAGAGATCCGAAGTGAGAGCCGGTATCCTCCCAGCCTAGCCGCAGAATCAGTAACCAAGCATAGGATTTAATGTTCTTAATGCCTGGACAAAAGTGTAATGAATAGGTATGCTCCTATTTGGCACAATATAAATTGAACTAATTCATTTTATCCGTTCACTATAGTTTTTTGACAAGGAGAAGGAGGCTTTCTTATATATTGAATATCACAATTAAACCCTACTTTATATCATTAGTTATTTATTAGTTATTAAAATTATCTATTTATTTCAATTGCCTATTAGTGACAGATAAGCAAATTGAACGTCATTGTTGTGATTAAAGTCTTGCTTTTCTAAGGTTTTAGTCCGTAATTCTAAACTACTTCCTGTGGGATCGATATCTAGGACTCTATTAGAGCCCTATATTACTTGAGCGATACGTATACTTGTGTTGACAAATTTGACTTTAACATTATTGAATATTATATATATATACATCTTTATTAAATCAAACATATTAAGTGTGACTTTACACTCTATTAGAGCCCTATATTACTTGAGTGATACGTATACTTGCGTTGATAAGTGTGACTTTACAATTATTAAATATTTTATACATCCATCTTTATCGAATCTATACGTTGATAAGTGTGACTTTACAATTATTGAATATTTATTAAGTCCATATTTATCTTGTATTTTAAAATTCGACGTTAACATTATTGAATATTATATTTATACATCTTAATCAAATCGAACACATCTATAAAGTCACGATCAAGTATTTGGATATGTTGCTGGAAATTAAATCTTCTAGTAGTGCCATCGAATTCTTGTATTTGTCAATTTACAAAAAAGTCGGTCAGTATCCGTAGAAATAACGCTTCTGTTATGTGTTCTTGAAGGAATATAGTTCTGATGGTACCTTAAGGATGGACTATTTTCAACACTTGTCATTTGTTAGTGGACAACACTTCAAGAAACACTGTGCCTCATGTTTCAGAGACAAAGACTCATTCTTAGAACCTCAGACGTCGTGCTTGTCTGAAATTGGGTCCAAATCCTAACAAAAAGGAAATAAGATGATAAATTTCTCGAGTTCGAGGTTTCTTACTCTTTGCTTGCGTATCACAACTACCTTGGTCTGCACCAGATTTCTTCACATCCCTGCGGAATTTCACATTCTGCACAAAATCTCAAAAAGTTTCATAACTTTTCCTCACCAATGTCAATCTTCGCGAATTCTACTAGTTTCCCATGAATTTGAAATGCGATATTTTAGAGGATGAGGATTTCACATCTGATTCCGCGTTGCTTTAGAAGCTCCTTCTATTCAAATTCTAGAGGTTGAGGATTTCACATCCGATACTGCATTGCTTTAAGAGCACATCCTATTGCAATCTTTCAAATAAAATTCTAGAGGTTGAGGATTCCACATCCGATTCCGCATTGCTTTAAGAGCCCCTCCTATCGTAATCTTTCAAATCAAATTCTAGAGGTTGAGGATTTTGCGTCCAATTCCACGTTGCTTTAGGTCCTCATCCTATCACAATCTTTCAAATCAAATTCTAGAGGTTGAGGATTTCACATCCAATACTGCGTTTCTTTAGGAGCTCATCCTATTGCAATCTTTCAAATCAAATCTAGATGTTGAGGATTCTACATCCGACTCCGCGTTGCTTTAGGAGCCCCTCCTATCGCAATTTTTCAAATCAAATTCTAGAGGTTAAGGATTTTATATTCGATTCTACGTTGCTTTATGAGCCCCTCCTACCACAATATTTCAAATCAAAACTAGAGGTTGAAGATTTTACATCTGATACCGCGTTGCTTTAGGTCCTCGTCCTATCAAAATCTTTCAAATAAAAATTCTAGAGGTTGAGATTCTACATCCTATTCCGCGTTGCTTCAGGAGTCCCTCCTATTGCAATCTTTCAAATCAAAATCTAGAGGTTGAGGATTCTACATCCGATTGTTCGTCGCTTTAGGAGCTCATCCTATTGCAATCTTTCAAATTAAATCTAGAGGTTGAGGACTCAACATCTGATTCTGCGTTGTTTTAGGAGCCCCTCATATCACAATCTTTCAAATCAAATTCTAGAGGTTGAGGATTCCACATCTGATTCAGCGTTGCTTTAGGTTTTTATCCTATTGCAATCTTTCAAATCAAAACTAGAGGTTGAAGATTTTACATCCGATACCGCATTGCTTTAGGAGCTCATTTTATCGCAATCTTCAAAATCAAATATAGAGGTTGAGGATTTACATCTGATTCTGCGTTGCTTTAGGTCATCGTCCTATCGCAATCTTTCAAATTAAAATTCTAGAGGTTGAATATTTTACATCTGATACCGGTTTGCTTTAGGAGCTCATCCTATCACAATCTTATAAATCAAATTCTAGAGGTTGAGGATTCTACATCCGATTCCGTGTTGCTTTAGGTTCTCATCCTATCGCAATCTTTCAAATCAAATCTAGAGGTTGAGGATTCTACATCCAATTCCGTGTTGCTTTAGGTTCTCATCCTATCATAATCTTTCAAATCAAATCTAGAGGTTGAGGATTTTACATCTGATTCTGTGTTGCTTTAGGTTCTCATCCTATTGCAATCTTTCAAATCAAATCTAGAGATTGAGGATTTCACATCCGATACCGCATTGCTTTAGAAGCTCCTCCCATTGCAATCTTCCAAATGAAATCCTATAATATACTAGAGGTTGAGGATTTTATATCCGATTTCGCATTTCTTTAGGAACCCCTCCTAATGCAATCTTTCGAATCAAATTCAACTATATTCTTGAGGTTGAGGGAATAAGCCCTTCGATTAATTCAAGACATCCTATTCTCATCTTTCGAAATCAGTTTTACGACCACCTTAAATGGATTGTGGCATTTGATTCTTATTTTGGAATTGATACCCAAATTTCAATTCCCATCTCAGGGTTAGCACTTACATACTGATTCCCATCCTTTATAAATACCTGAAATTTCATAACTCAAAATTCACTATCCGATCCCTAGCAAGAGTCCCTACTCCTCGATTTCAATCAAACGATCACCTGTTAATCCCCGACAGAAACAAATTACAAACACAACTCTACATATACTTCCAGGTCTGTTGACTTAGGAGTTTGTATTGGTTTTTGTTGATCTCGTCGGTCAACACCAATATGCGCGGTGTGCTTGCCCAGCACAGCACACATATTGGGGGCCCATTTGTTGACCTCATTTTTGGTTAAGGTTTAGTTTTATCCTCTTTATTAGCCTAAGTTCTAGCCATAGGGCTTTCCTATTGACTATTCATAGAAAACTAGAAAAGGCACCCTCACCACTAGAAATTCCAAGCTCTTCTCTACTCAACTTGAAGTTTCACATGTTGGTCTCAACCTCTAAATACTTAGTAGGTGGGGTCACTGGGGAAACTCAAGATGGCTCACCCTGAGGATTGCTGGACCTTAGGGTTAACCTTGGGTGTTGGTCTGGAGCTAAGATACTCACTACTCTCATCTACACTCACATTCACTCACAACCCTAAACTCAAATTTCTAGCCTAGATCCCTTGATCTTTTTGGGATACTCATATAAGATTCCCCTAAACCTACCAGCCCTAGGGCTATGGTTTGGCTAAGACCACTATACAGAGGACCCAAAATGTGATTCCCATTGGTCCATGGCTTGTTGATGATGGTTGGTACCTCAACTCTGCCAAAATACCCATCTTGGCCTTTTGCCCCAAAACACCGCCAAATTACCTAGACGCCCTTGGAAACCTAAACTTTGTCAAAACTCCCAAGTTTACACAAAATACCCAAATTTGATCAAAATTTATTTCAAACCTTTTGAAAACTTCCAAATTATCCAAAATCACCCAAAATCTCCAAAAATAGCCAAATTACCAAAATACCCATCCATAGCCCAAAATTCCCAGAAAATCTCAATAAATCCCAAATATTCCTAATTTCATTTCTCTTAACTACCACATGACCTAATTTGGCCAATTTGAACAACTTTAACCAAAATCCCCAAATTTGCCTTTAAAGACCTAAATTTCCCCAAATCCAACTCAAATATCCATCAATTTGATCTCAATTGACCCCAATTTCAATCCTAAACTCAAATTAACTTTTTATATGACCAAAATAAAACAAATCCAAGCTTAATTAGCCCATGATTTGAGCCCAATTTTATGTTAGTTTAAAGCCCCAATCTTGGCCACATGACCTAATCTCATCAAATTGAACAAATAGCCTAGTAAATTGGACCCAATTCTTATTGAAAAGTCTTTATAACATTCCTATACATCAAAACCAATCATCAACTGGCCTTGGTGAAGTCTCAAATCCATTTGATTTTGGCATAAATCCAAAATTCCCAAATGTAGCCCCAAATTGGCTAAGTCCCCAAATTCCACCCAATTGATTGCCTTAACCTCCAAATTGGATCCAATTCATGCGGAAACTATTTATGAGGTCCCTATTGACCATTTATAACAATCAATTTGGACTTAGCCCAAGGCTAACCCAAGCAGCCAAGCCTAGCCCAACATGACCAAATTGATTAAAGTTCAAATATCCCTCAAATTAGCCCTTCAATTGGACTCAAAACCAATCCTTATTGACCATTTACAACAATCAATTTGGACTTATCCCAAGGCTAACCCAAGCTAGACCCAAGATTGACCATTAAAAATAATCAATTTGGACTTAGCCCAAGGCTAACCCAAGCTAGACCCAAGCCTAGCTCAACATGAAAACTCTTCATGAGGTCCCTATTGACAATTTACAATAATCAATTTGGACTTAGCCCAAGGCTAACCCAAGCTAGACCCAAGCCTAGCTCAACATGACCAAATGATTAAAGTTCAAAATTCCCTCAAATTGACCCTTCAATTGAGTTCAAAACCACTTCAATCCTTCACCAACATTGTTCCTTGTGATCATCTACACCAAATTAAAGAATTAATTGGGCCAATTGACATGGCTAGTATAGCCCAAACTCAAGTTTTGGTCATTTCCACTCACTTTAACCCTTTCACCAAAAATTGACTTAACCATGTCTATGCCACCAAAGTAATCATTTCACAGCCACCAAAACCTTCCTAAAGACCAGGTTAAACCCTCCCAAAATCAGCATGACAATCTATGGACCAATGGATACCCAAATTAAGGGATTTCACCCATTTTTTGACCTAACTTGAAATGTCTCCAACATCATCACTTACCCTTGGGAGATAATCATCATTAGCCACCCCCTGACTTCCTTGAGCCAAGAGGTTACCTTCCTGGTCGGCCAACCACCTTGGTGGCTAAAAAATGGCCAAAATCATGGCTAATATAAGGGATTTTCACCCAATTCAAACCCAAAGGCCAAATTAGCCCAGCTGCTCATTGGAGCTTCTCTGCCCTCCACATAAGCAACCAAATGCACCCCTCAATTGGCACTGACAGCCAGCCTAGGCCATTTTATTTAAACTCCCCCTCCATGATAAAAGAGAAAGAGCTTGAAATTTTTTGGGGAGACTCTGTAAAACTTCTTCAAAAGCTTCCTGGAGACCTCTTGAGCTTAAATAAACCTTCCTTAGCCACTCAAATCCATTGCTTGAGTTTAATTTTGGATCTCAATTTCAAGGCTGAAACAGGACATCCTCCAAAACTCCACCAAATTCAAATTAATTGCACCCAGACCATCTAAACATCAAGAGAAGAAGATCCCCCATAAAAGCCCCATCATCCGACCACCCTAAGGGGTACTTTGAGAAAAACAACAAATTGACCTTGATCAAATTCCACAACCAGAGGCTCCATCTCTAGGCTCCTGGCACACACACAAAGCTTCTATAAACATCCAATCGAGGCTACCCCTCTTGGACCAAAGTATTCAAAGTTAACCCTAAACCAAGCTTCTTTTAAATATTCATGAATACAAAGTCAATTTAAGGATTAATCAACCGTATGGATGTGTTTGATTAGTCAATACGAGCATTTTAAAAAAAAATTCACTCAATTTCATTTAAAATCGAGTGAGTTATTAGCGTTTTAAAATGGACGGTTTAGGGGTCCAATTCATTTGGGACGATGACCCGTGACCACCAGATCGAGCGTGTATTGCTCAGGTGGCCCTGATTGCGTCAGATAGATGGTGATCCGACATGGGCGGGAATGAGCTGGCTGGCTGCGTCAATCACACAGCGACACGTGGCCTATTCGACCCGTACAAGGTTTACGTGGATAAGTAGGAAAATAGGGGCCTTTTCTTATTTATTTAATCCCTAAAACTTCAAAAATACATAACTTTGTGTAGAAAAATATAAAAAATAATAAAAAATACCCTCTTGCTCAGTAAATAGAGGAGAATAATGTGAAATAAATTTCAAGTCCATTTGATGCATATAATATTTTTAATTAATTAAACACTATTTGGAATCATTTGATTCTCCATGCATATTAACACATCATCTTGGCTTGAAATTTTTGCATGATGTAGCCTCTGGCAAGGAAAACATTCTTTGATTTTTCCAAAGTCAGAGGTGGTTCCTACACAGAGATTCATATTTTTCAAGTTTTTGCACATTATTTCTTTAAAATAATCATGGAAATTAGCACATTGATTAGAAAATTTTAAGAAAATTTTGGAAGGTCCACTGTGGCCCGAAAAGCTTTTGGAAATAATTTCATGGGTGAGGTCATTTAAAATGCCCTTAAATTTTACAAACACTAAATCACAAAGATAATTAATTTTTTGAAAATATAAACATTTAAATGATTTGATTTTTGATCTCAATTATGATATATGATCCAGAGAACTCATCATAAAAATTTCAAAATATTTTAAGTTCATTTGACAACTTAAGTTGATTTTTAAAGATAAATACCACTTTTGGTATTTAAATGATTTTTTTAAAAATCAAAGTATAACTCAAAAAATTATGAAACTTAGTTTTTTGAGTTCTCTGTGATTAGGAATATTTTATAAAAATAAAATAATACTGAGGATAAAAACTTGATTTTTAGCCTATTCTAAATATTTAAATAATTAAAAATTCATTAAAATCACAAAAATAATAAAACTCATGGAAATGTTCTAAATTGCTTCATAATCACTTGGGAACAATTAGAATATTTTTCTTGAAATCTAAATAAAGATATTGAATTTCAAAACTTAAAAATAATTTTTTAAAAAGCTAAAAATGAGTTTTCACTAAAATAATTCCAGTAAATAAAAAAAAAATGAAATTTGCTCCTCTAAGTTCTCTAACCTTAGAGAAATTTTTCAATAATACATAACTTAAATTTTGACCATTTAAAATATTTTATTTTTATTAAATAGCCAAGAACTTAAAATAATTCTAATAAATCGTAGAGAATTCTAAAAAGTATGAAATTTTATCCAAAGGCTTATCTTGTCTAGGTATATCGCCAGTAAAAATTTTAAGGGATTATACTTTACCTTGGTCAAGTTAGGAATTTTCTTTGAAAAATCCTTTTTTTGCAATAAAATAATTATATAAAATAAAATAAATTTTGAAAAATCACATTTTTTCCTCTGATGTTATAATTGACCCATGAATGAGATAGGATAATAATTTCAAAGTCATTTGAATTGAATTTGACAATTTATGAAGTGTTAGAGCCTTAGGGGAAAATGTGTAATTTTGGAAATTTAGGCTTAATTAATGTTTAGGCTTAAGTCAATGAGGGAAATGGGTAACCTCTGATCTTAATCAATTTATTTGATGCTTGAAACACAAGGAGTTAATTAGTAGAAACCAGACTCACTTTCCTCATTAAAAAGATAAGTTAATAAATTTCTAAATTATTAAAATTTGGAAGTTTTCACTTTCCTCATTAAAAAAAAATTAAGATTAATAAATTTCTAAATTATTAAAATTTGGAAGTTTATTAAAATTAAATTCTTCGACTTAGGGGTATGACTTTTGAAGCCAATAATTAATGAATTTAATACCCTTATTTTAATTTTGAAGTAGAATCCAAATCATCAATCATGACCACTTAAAGCTTAAACCTTAAACCTTTTCAAAGCTAATTAAGACACTCACATAGGTCTTAAGGGCTTAGTGGTGACTTATGCTAAATCAAAATTGACTAAATGCGGATTTGAGAAATAAACATAACATAATTAAACATCCTTGAAACATCACTAAGTCCAATTAGGATTAAAAATTTGGCTAAGTGTTCAAATTACACTAACTTCCCCTTCAAGAGAATTCACTCACATAATTTTCAAATTAAATGATAAATGATAATAACCTATTCTTAGGGATAATTGAGACATCAATATTCACTGAACGTTAAGGGTATTTATAGGATAAATTATTAAGCAACATAATAGATTTAAAAAGAACTCGAGATTTTCCACCAGACAGCGAGAGAGTAGCATGGTCCTGCTCTTTCTCTAGATCTCTTGGATACCTCAAAGATCTACCAAACTTAATATATTTTGCTTGACAACATCATCCTTAATTAAAATTCTAAGGACCCTCCAAGATATGACATAGGGTTAGGAAAACTACCTTGATTTTACTTCCCTGTTTCATATAAACTGCCTTAACATGCATTTTAAGTTTCAGGTGGTGGAATGAGAAGACTCGCCAGGTACGCTTTTACAGTTTTTAGCGTTGTCTTTCTTGTACTTTCATACCATACTTTATACCTGCAAATTTACATGCTAAAAAACGACGCCACCCTGCATCAAAACCAAAATTAAAACTAAAATCAACCAAGATAAAATTCACCGCCACGACATTCAAAATATAAAACAACTCAAAATTTAATCACAAATATTACACAAAATTACAACTTCAACTAAATTAAGACATCTCTACTGGATGATCGGGAAATCCTCGGAGGAGGTAACCTATGATTGCTAACGAGGCATCCCATTGTTTAAATGAAATTATGGAATTCATTAAATTGAGTTTAGTAAGTTCATTTGGACTAAGTAAATCTAATAGAAAATAGTGGTGCAAGAACGAGGGAACCGTAGGTTCCTGACCGGTGTCACTCTAATCAACTTTAATATGCCATCATAAAATTTAAAGAACTTCAACCACAGGGCCACCTGATTTGATATTATAACTTGAAACACTAGATAACTCAAACTCGTCGTGGCAAGGAGTTTAGAGCTAGCATGGTGGGCAGCACAGCCATCTTCAACAGCAAAACCTCTGTCTTCCCCAGCTAAACCAATCTTCCTTCCTTAGACTTAAACAACAAAGAGATAGGAGTTCAAGGTTGCTTGCGTATGCAACGTAAATCCTCACCTTATCTTTAGGCCTTTGCATAACCCTGCTGTATAATATAAGCCCTAACTCGTCTTCGGATTCTGAGGTTGTCGTTTTTCATAACCTAAATCCTCACATCTTCCAGGCTATTTGTGTGATTGTTTCACACGAATATAAGCCCTAACTAATAAAATTGGCAAGATGAAACACTTAAAATTTTCTCCTTTAAATTCAAACCAAACATTCACATAGTTTGGGATGTCACCGGGGTTCTCCTCTAGAATCCATGACATCCCCTTGTTCTTCCTCCTTTGGATTCTACAATAAAATGTTCCAAATTTAAACCAAAACCCTTTCACACCTCTACGTTCGATTTCATTGAAAAGTCCTATCCTTTGAAATTTCTTGAAGATAATATTTCCTTATTTTTATTGAGAGTCTTCTTAGATGAGTTTGGTCATTTAAGATGTAATTAACTATAGGGGCTTGCCCTTATAGGAACCATGTCCGAACCCAGCTTAATATAAACCTTATTTAATCCTTTATATTAAATTGGGGAAACTTGTCGCAAATATAAAGGTTTCGCAGACCAAATGGATGTCATATATTCCTCAGTTTATTTGATCGAGCCTCATCCTCAAGTCTTGTGTTTATCCTTTGGGATAGATACAGAGCTTGAGGTATAGTGCTCTTTCATTTAAACTATGAAAAATATGAGGTCAGTTTGATTTCACACTTTTTTAAACTTCAACATCCTTCCGAAGCGGGTGACGGGATTTTGATTCTGGTGACCAACAACTCTTATGGGAAACTCCCCACAAACTCTTGAAATAGCGCCGACACCACCCTATGTGAGCCATGGACCAAAGGTCCCCTAAATTAAGGGATTTCTTTTCTAAAATGCTAAAGCTAAAGAGATCTTTGCCAAAACCCATCACCAACTAAACTAATTGCCTTGACAGATTCCCCTGAGGTTCCTGAGCCACATGAGCACCTCCTTTGCCTTGGCGAGCCACCCTTGTCGCCGGAGGAGCCAAAAACGAGAGCCACCTCCACCCAATCCAAACCCAAACTCACCCATCCAAGTTGGTCAGCTCCAATTGGATTTGGCTCTTCTTAACCCTCCATCTAGGTATTGTTTTGCCCCCATCAATTGGCCCTGACCACCCTAAGCCCTCATTTAAAGTGTTCCATCTATTTGGATGTTAATATATTTAAGTTTAAGTTTACCATGTCACATGTATAAACCATTGAATTTTTATGTGTTGTTCTTTATATGATGTTATTGCATACAAGTAATATATTTTCATATTTATCTAGTTGAAACTGAACAAATCTTGCATGAAACCATTTAAATTTTAATATAATTATGCTTTTTGTGAATTTTGTTAATGATAACTTGTACACATTGCATGTTTACTTTTATTTTAGGCTAAAAGCCAAATACTAAATTCATGTCATAGGACTTTTGATGTATTCATATGGTAACATGTTAATCAAGCAATTTTGTATGTAATTTAATTTTTTTAACGTGAACTGAAAAAAATTGTTCATGTTATGTGCATAAAATTTAGCAATTATTATATTAGTAATGTTCTATGCTACATATATTAAATATTACATACTACATCATAGGGCTTCTTAAATAATTATGTTTTGATATAGCTATGTAACATTAGTTTGTAAAATTTGCATAATTATCCCTTTTCCTTATTGAAAGTGAAACTTATACATATACATTCACCCTTGGTTGAAACCTTTATGGTCTAATCACTTGCTCATTTCCTCTAATTGACTTTGTTGAATCCTAATCAACTTCTAATCTAATTGGTCAAAACTCACCTAGCCTAACCTCAAGAATCCTCTTAAGCTACCCCAACTAAAACCTTAACCCCATTAATGAACTTTTATATCACTTAATCATCATTTAATAAACCTAAATGAAACTAATTAAATGTAGCTGAAACTTTAATTATTTTAATGGTTTAATTAAACTAGTAATAAGTTAACCCCTTAACAAATTAATAACCTAATTAAGAAAAATTATCTTCTAATTGATAATAATTTAATTAACATAAGTAATCAAATTAATTAATATTAATTATATTTGGATAAATTATTAAAAATAACTTAATTAAAAATTTAAAAATAATTAATTCAACCATTAATAATTAATAATTTTATTAAATAAATTAATTAAACCATTAATAACTTAATAATTAAATAACTTGATTAAATTATTTAATAAATCAGTTTCTTCAGGCCATCTTTTCCTCTTCTTTAATGCTTTTTTGGAAAGCTGAGCACCTTTATCAAGTTACCTCTTTTCTTTAGCCTCATATGTAGCAGTCCGCATTTATTTTATCATCAGGCCATAATCATCACAGTTCAAAACCAAATATCTTGTTAAGCGGTCGGTATACTGAGCCATCGACAATTGTCGATCGAGTACAACCTGCCCCATTGCCTTCACCTGGGGAGAAATTACTTTTCTTTTCTTGTACATGCCATCGGCCGCTCTAGTTGATATGCTCTTTTCAATTTGTAAACCCATCATATAGCTGAGTTTCTAGCCTTTTATCTTATTTTTAAGGTTGATTAAATGTAACTTTAGGGGAGTTCCAAAAACTGCAATACCCATCTGGCTTGGCCTAGAGGGAAAACATATGATAAAATAGTTCACGCAAAAAAGGGACGCCTCATCTACATAGATAAATCACATATGTCATCACTACAAAAATTTTGTTCAAATTCAGTTGGGCTAGGATAACGCCATAAAAGTTGAAGATTGAATGAAGCATATACATAGTGGCAGTCGAAGCCCTCAGTGGAACTAGTCTCAGTAGAAAATCAGGTCATTACCGAAGTATGGGACCTCTGCATCCACTTGCTCTAGGATGACACTTGTGTTGTAAACACACGTTTTATCAAGTAACCTAACATAAAACTCGATTAGGATCAATATCTAAGTAGGTTTTACTAAACAAAAAATTTTAGGACAGTATTTAAGAGCCATCAAGCTTAAGAAGGAAAATGACCGAAATAAAGTCAGAGCAAATCAAGTGATATTTTTGTTTAACATCCTATCAAAGCAATTTAGAGGCCTCCCTTTTGAAGCTAAAGCATTGAATTGGGTTCTGTTAGAAATGTCATTTCGACACAAAATTAAAAAAAAATCATAATTGCTAAATCATGGAAAATTTTATTAATACAAAGAAATATTTTACAACCTTTTTATCTGCTTTCCGGTTCATTAAACTCATGTACAACCCCCCTCCCACCCGGTAAATTTGTATTTTTCTATATTATATTTTTTTTCAGCACGCACATAAGAAATTTCTAACCACCTGAAAATCAGTTAGTTCACCCCTTAAGGTTGTCAACTTAGGCTAAAGTGCTTTCACATCTGTCACCTAGGCCAAGAGTGTTTTCATGTCCATAACCATGGCTCAGAAGACCTCCATCATAGCAACATGGGCCCAAATAACCTTTATATCTTTATGCACAACTGCTAACTCCTCTCGAAGACTCAATATAGTGGCTTCTCGTTTGAGGTTAGCAGGAAGAGCAATGGAGTCCATGGTTTTATCGATATGACAAACTAACGTCCCATGAGACTCCACGTGGATATCAATTTATCTATGTGGGTTGGCTTAAGGAGGTAAAATAGAAACGGTCACTGGAATGGATATCCCTTTGTCTGTGACAAGAATAAAAGGACCGACATGCTCTACTGGCTTCATTTAGTGTGCTAGGGCTAGTGGTTGAGAGTCAATAATGTCCACGGTTTCCTCTGAAATAATGGGCTAGAGCAATAAAGTTAAATTAGAAGTTTGAGTGAAAAAATCACAAAGTTATCAATCAATCAATCCATTTTTGATGTACGAAAGCTCTCTGCGATGAGAGAAGGTAGACCACCATGATGATTCTTCTCGGTCGATGGCAGAGGAGTAACATCTTCCACATGTAGAGCCTTGGTTCGCATGGCCTCATCCGCTAAACAACAGAGCGAAGCATCTGCCAAGGGAGGAGCATCACCCAAAGTGGTCTTAAGGGTTGTAGAATGAAGCATGGAGACGCCCAGTGGCAAAACCCATGTAATCACCCCGAGGGTCTTGAAATGGTAGTTGAGTCGGACACTGATGCTGTCATAGAGGGTCCAATACCTTTCCTCCTTTCTGAGTCCTTTCCAAAAGTGGTATTAAGTTAGACGATTCACCAATCTCTCCACACAAGGTGGTTTTGCAGTTGGTTGTTTAACTAGTTTTGCTGGTTTAGCCGACATATTTTGGCGACAAATTTCTTTTCATCTCCTCTCCTCTTTTCAGGTGATTACGTCCCTTCACCCACCTTTTTTTTAAGGAATGGGAGAGAATTGTCAAGTTTCTTTTTCCTTTTATCTCCTGCATGACGGGTTATAATGGTAAGCATTCCAAAGGCTTTTAGTCAGTTTTCCTCATGGGCTTTTTAACATTTGATATATTCATTTAGCTAAGTGACCAACTTGCAAGAAGAAGATGTGGGAAATGGGAAAAAAGAAAAACGCACTTGATACCTTATTTATAGGAAAAGAGGAACCAAATTCAAGGGAGTATAACTTTTGATGATATTTATTACTAATTATATGAGCAATCATGTTATTTAATTTTATTATTCTTATGGAAATTGTTACTTTCAAAGAACTGAGAGAATCGAGGAACTATTTATTCACAACAAGAACACATTTACATGAATCTCGAGGAGAAGTAATTGAAGACATAAAGAACATGGATTATTCATCTTCCGATCGGTTAGTCTCATGGGCCGGCCGAATGAAGAGAATGAACGACCCAACAAATATCACACTACTACGTCAACGCCTACTTTCCAGTAACTATAATCATGAAAATTAATAGTCATCCAAGATGAGGTTTCTTAATATAGACACATAGTCCAAATGTAAACTACTTGTCTGATTATAGTGATTTATTCTCTAGCGGATGAAATAATCCTACCTAAGGACGATGTGACTTCACATTCGATATCCACAGAATGAGCAATGAAGATCATTAAGTCAATCGAAGGATGTTTGTCCAACAGAATAAATCCCGACCAACCAAATGAATATGAAGCAACTAAATTGGACAGTTATGAATGGAAAACAATATTTAAGGTAGTTACGAAAACAATATTTAAGGTAGTTACAAAAACAAAGTGGCGCTAATAGTGATAACAAGGTTTAAAATAAATGTAATTTAGCAACAAATGTGTAAATGCAATGACTCATTATAGTAGCGCCCCTATTTTTAAATGGGGACAACCATGTAATTTACCAGATCCTACCTATGAACTATAAAAAAGGAGGACCATTTTTCAAGATAAGGGACTCTGAACAAAATTCTCATAAGAAATATAAAGAGTGTTTAAATCTTCCTTTTGTCTTATTTCTTTCATCCGACTGACACTTTATTTCTTGAGTGTGATCCACAGGACAATTTAGGAACCAACATGGTCATATGAGAAATAATGAAAATGGAATCAAAAGAGCAAGCTCAGTCAATCCTGAAATACAAAAATTGAAAGAGACGAGTAGAATTTCTCAGATCTAGACTATCACAAGCGTTTTTCAGCCTTCTCAAAGCTTATCTAAACATGCTTTCAATTAATGTGTTACATTTCTAAGAATCTATGAGATATAAATATAATAAGTTGCTTTAATTGGTAACCTGAGATTATTAGACTTATTACATTGCATTATTTGATAATTCGTGTCGTTCTAGTCTATGATACCATTTCGTAGTAAAATTAGGGTTATGCAAAATGAATGAAACTAGCTTTAATGGTCTTCATTTCTTTCGCAATTTGCCGACAACCTTTTCCCTTGATTACTTGAAACTTCAAACAGCTCAAAGTTTCCTTGTTAACTCTATATTTATTATTTTTCTACACTTCATTTTTTTTTTATTTCATAAAGATGGTGCTCTTGTTCAGCCTCTTGTCATCGGGTGCTATCTCTGCCTCTCTCATTCAGACCACTAACTATTGATCTCTATTACATGAACCTACCTCTTTCACATATTATAAGTTTATGAACCCCTCTTTTGCACCGTTTTCCTTTATCTGGAGTTGTAGGCATACTCAAATAACTGAAAACCTTCACCCTCACTTGTAGATTTAAGTAAGTATAAAGTTGCTTGATTACCTCTATTTTCTATTTTTCTATGATTTTGCTGTCCTCAGTGTTTTTGTTCATAGTAAAATCACAAAATCTTAAAATAACTTTTGAAAATATTTCCAAAGTCTCCCTCACAATGGTGGGGACAACGCCCGACTCTTCAACACCAACTCTCTTCAACATTTTCCTTCCTTGCTCATTTGTACAGGTGTTTCTAGTTGGATCCACAAAATTATGATTCCATTCATATTTACCACTATATTTATTCATCCTTTCCTCCAAGAAATTATTAAAAAGCAAAAATATTACAAGGATTTACTTCTATTAAATAAAAAAACCGTTATGTATTTCGTTCATAGTTATAGAGTGTGTTTGGGGCAACTTGTGTTTATCTAGATAAACAGTTTATCCTGAAACTTGACCCACGGGTCGCTCGCGAAGTTCGACCCGCGGTCTGCTTTTAGTTTAAAATGTCAATAAGTTACCGAAACATATTTTCTAAATGATTAGATGATAATTTAAAAATGCCGCCCTTATTTTTAAAAAAAGGAAAAAGGTACCTTCAAAAGCACAACGTTCGAATTCAAAGTCAACTCGGAAACGTGTAGTTGATGTTCATGACTTCGGGACGCCTTATTTTGTTATAATGCTTCTTTAGGAAGAAATCAGTCAGAAGAAACCTTAAATACTGAATATTTTCCATTGCCGCTTTCTTTTCAAATTCCTTTTTCAAAATTATTATAGATTTCAAGGAAACTACATCATTTGTTACAATATTTAGAAAATATAATATTGATTTGCAGCAGAATTTTAAAGGCTAATAAGTGAGCAAAGTGGCACTGCGGCAGTAAAAATAATGTGAAAAGAACACATTCGAAAATGAATTCTTATAGCCTGCAGTCATAGAACATATAATAATCGGTGTTCATGTTAAAATAGTGTGATTAGCCAATTTCCATGTATAATAATGTGGTTTTTCAAAATTTAATTTAATTTATATAATTATTTACATGCAAGAAATAGGATTTTTTAAAGAAAATTCCCTAAATTGACCAAGGTAAAGCCTAATCCCTTAAAATGTTTACTGGATGTAGACTTAGACCAAATTTCATGATTTTTTTAAATTTTATTGAATTATTGGAATTATTTTAAGTTATGGAGCATTTATTAATTATAAAAATTTTTAAAGGTTGAAAAGTAAGTTTTATATTTTTATTAAATATTTCTAAGCTCAAGAAACATAGAGAAACAAATTTCACATTTTTCTGATTTTTCTTTGAATTGTTGGAATTATTTTAACAAAATTCCATTTTTAGCCTTTACAAATTATTTTAAGCTTCAGAATTCAATATCTTCACTTAGAAAATGAGGAAAAATATTCCAATTGTTCTTAAGTGCTTATAAAATAATTTAGAACATTTCCATGAATTTTATTATTTTTGTGATTTTTCTCATTTTTTAATTATTTAAATATTGAAGAGAGGCTTAAAAATGAAGTTTTTATTTTATTTATAATTTTTTTTTAGAAAATTTCTCTGATCACATAGAACTCCAAAAACTATTTTTTGTAATTTTTTGAGTTATATTTTAATTATTAAAAATTATTTTAGTGTTAAAAATGGCAACTAACTTAGAAAATCAATTTGAGTTATTAAATGAGCTCCAATTGTTTTGGACTTTTTTTGGGGAGTTCTCTGAACTTTAAAGCATCGTGGAGATTAAAAATTATATCATTTAGATGTTTGTGTTTGCCAAAATTAATTTTCTTTGTGTTTAGTGTTTGTGAAAATTAAGTAAAATTTTAATGACTTAATTTATGAAATATTTTTCAAAGGGTTCTCTCGTCACGGTAAATCTTTCAAAATTTTCTTGGAATTTTCTAAGTAACTTGCTAATTATTATGATTAATTCATGCAAATAATAGACATAAAATTGAAAAATATGGATCTCTGTCTAGAGATCTTCTTTGACTTTGGAAAAATTAGAAAATGTTCCCTACGACAGAGGCAACAACATGCCAAAAATTCAAGCCATGGTGAAATGCCAACATGCATAGAGAATAAGAAGAATCAAAATAATATTTAATTAATTAAAAAAATGCATCCAATGAACTTCAAAACATTTCCACATTGTTCTCCTCTATTCATTGAGCACTAGGGTATTTTTCTTTTTTTTGTGATTTATAATGGATTTTTAAAGTTAGGGCTATTTATTTAAATCAGAAAATCCCTATTTTTATATTTATCCCGCGCGGCGCCACCTCATCCTAAGCATCTCCGAGTGCTACACGCGGCACACTTCCTATCAACGCCGTCATCCACGCCAGCTACAATGCGTCCCCCTTTTCGTTCTATCTCTCCATCTGACATGATCAGAGTCGTCCATACAATACACGCGTGATCCAACGGTGCGTGTTCATCGTCCCCGATGCCTTATCCTAAGAACCCTCCATTTTTAAAGCTTAAGATCTCACTCATTTCTCAACCAAATTAAGTGGTTTGTTTCTAAATGCTCGTCTAGGTGTGACGAACACATCCATATGGTAATCAAGTCATTAAATTAGCTCAAATAAATGGAGAATTGAAATAAGCTTGGGAAGAAGGGGAGTTCAATACCTTTGTTCTGAGAAGGGAAGCTTTAATTAGAGATGCTCGACACGTTTGTGGACGTCTAAGGTGGCTAGGGATTGAACCTCTTGCCGTAGTGAAAGGTCTAGGTAGGAATTCAACCAAGCTCAATTTCAGGTGTTGGTCTAGAGCTATGCTAGGGGCTCTGTATGAGGCGAATTTGATGGGGCTTCTTCTTAATTCACTATGATGATGGTTTGGGTGATTTTAATTTGATTTTGGTGTAGTGTAAAGGTGTGGAGAGCTCTATCCTATCTCCGGCAAGGTTTTGAGCTCTGAAATTGAGCTCTGGCAAGGTGCTTTAGCTTGATATGTTGGTTAGGTTGCACTGTGGAGGTGTCAAAGAAGCTATAGAAGCAATTTGGAGGGCTTTCCTTGAGAAATTTTAAGCACACCTACATGGCCATGGAGGTGTAGCTTTTATTAAAAATGGCTTGGGGTGGCTATCATGGCTAATTGTGGGTGAAATAGTTTGATTAGGTAGAGGGCAGCGAGGCTCTAAGCTTCAAAATAGGATGAAATGGTCCCTAGGTTTGAAATGGGTTTGATTCCATGGGGGTGGCTCTCTGTTTGGCCAGTTTCCAGCCACTGGCCCGGTCGGCCAGGCCAGGGGAAGTGGCTAGGAGGCCAGGTGAGCCAGGGAATATGTCATAGCAATTAAATAATTTGGTGTTTAGTTTTGGCAAAAATGTACTTGGCTTAATAAAATTTGGAATCAATTCCCTTGATTTGGGGATCCCTTGGTCCATGGCTCATATAGGTTGGATTAAGTGGGTTCAGGTCAGTCTTAGGGGTCCTAGGTTTGGTTGAGGTAGAGTCAATTTGATCACATTTGATCCAAGTTGGTCACATTGGGTCATAGGTCTAATGTGGGTCCAAATGACCAAAACTTGGGTTTGGACCAGGCTAGCCATGTTAATTGTCCCAATTGATCGATGCATTTGATGTAGATGATGGTAATGAAGATTTTCGGTGAAGGGTTGAAGTGATTTTGAGTTCAATTGGGGGTTCAACTTGAGGGATTTTTGGAATTTTGGTCAATTTGGGCACGTTGGGCTAGACTTGGGTCTAGATTGGGATAGCCTTGGGCTAAGTCCAAATTGAATGGTCCAAATGATCAAGGGTGATGTTGTGAAGATTTTTTTTCGAAGGAATGGAGTGGCAACTTTGGGGCTAAAGCAATTAATTTGGTGAAATTTGGGGATATAACAAATTTGGGGCAACTTTGGGGCTTTTTGGACTTAGGTCAAAATTAAGTTAAATTGAGGGTTCACCAAGGCCAATTGAAAGTTAAGTTTGATTTGTAGTGTTTTTATGATGATTTTTCAACATAAATTGTGACAAATTGGGTAGGCTATGGGTTTAATTAGGTGCGATTAGGTCATGTGGCTAAAATTGGGGGTTTGGTTTAGATCAAAATTGGGTTCAAAGCATGGGACAATTTAGCTTGGATTTGGTTTAAATTGGTTATGTAGAAGGTAAATTTGAGTTTAGGATTGAAATTTGAGAAAATTGGGACCAAATTGATGGACATTTGAGGTGATTTTAGGGAAATTTGGCCTTTAAAGGCAATTTGGGGGTGTTGGTAAAAATGGTCAAAATAATTGTATTGGGTCATGTGGTAGTTGAGAAAAATGAAATTATGAATATTTGTAAGGTTTTGGGAATTTTTCGAAATTTTTGAAATTTTGGGCTAAGGAGGGGCATTTTGGTAATTTGGCAAATTTTTGGTGGTTTTAGGAAATTTGGAAGTTTTTCAAAAGGTTTGAAATGATTTTTGAATAAATTTGGGTATTTTGGTTAAATTTGGGAATTTTGGTTAAATTTGGGAATTTTGGTTAAATTTGGGAATTTTGGCCAAATTTAGGGTTTCAAGGGTACTTAGGTAATTTGGGGGAGTTTAATGGAAAAAGGCCAAGTTGAGTATTTTTTGTAGAATTGGGGAGCCAACCACCCTATATTAGTCATATACTAATGGAAACCCCATTCGGGTCCTTTATTTATGCCTAGGGTCAGTGGATTTAGGGGACCATCTACATGAGTGAGGTGATTATAGTGCGTGCTTTAGCCCTAGACCAACACCCAGATTCAAGCTTAAGGGCAACCCGTCCAATGTGAACTCATCTTGAGCTCCCCCATAATGACCCCACCTACTAAGTTATAGAGGTTAGGACCAATATGTGGAGTTTCAACTTGAGTAAAGAGGAGTTTGGAATTTGTAATGGTGAGGGTTCCTTTTCTAGTTTTCTAGAAATAGTCAACAGGAATGTCCTATGGCTAGACCCTAGTCTACTAAAGAGAAAAAAACTAGACCTCAACCAAAAGTGAGGTCAACAAATGGACCCCCAATAGATGTGGTGTGTTGGGCAGCACACCGCGCGTATTGGAATTTACAGACGGACAAAACCAATACAGACTTTCAAGTCAACAGACCTGGAAGGAGGTGTAGATTTGTGTGTGTTATTTGTTTTTGTTGTGGAATTAACAAGTGAATATTTGATCGATGTAAAGAAGTAGGAACTCTCACTGCGGATTGGAGAGTTGGTTTTGAGTTATCAGATCTCTGGTGTTCATAGAGGATGGGAATCAGTATGCAAATATTGACCTCGAGGTGGGAATTGAAGTTCAGGTATTTATTTTAGAAGAGGGTCAGAAGTTAAGGACCAACCTCAAAAGGAAACGAATCAGAAGTTAAGTACTGATTCCAAAATGAGAATTGAAAGTCACAAGGATCAATTTCAAAGAGAGTCAGAAGTTAAGGGCCGACCTCGAAAGAAGTGAATCAGAAGTTAGAGACTGATTCTAAAATGATAATTGAAAGTAAAGAATCAATCTCAAAAGAGAGTCAAAAGTTAAGGACCGACCTCGAAAGAAAGGAATCAGAAGTTAAAGATAGATTCTAAAATTAGAATTGAAAGTAAAGAATCAATCTCAAAAGAGAGTCAAAAGTTAAGGACCCACCTCAAAAGAAGGGAATCAAAAGTTAAGAACTGATTCCAAAATGAGAGTTGAAAGTTAAGGATCAATCTCAAAAGAGAGTCAAATGTTAAGGACTGACCTCAAAAGAAGTGAATCAGAAGATAGGAACTGATTCTAAAATGAGAATTCAAAGTTAAGGATCAATCTCAAAAGAGAGTCAGAAGTTAAGAACCAACCTCGAAAGAAGGGAATCAGAAGTTAATGACTTATTCAAAAATGAAGATTGAAAGTTATGGATCAATCTCAAAAGAGAGTCAGAAGTTAAGGACCGACCTCGAAAGAAGTGAATTCAAAGTTAGAGGCTGATTCTAAAATGAGAATTGAAAGTTAAGGATCAATCTCAAAAGAGAGTTGGAAGTTAAGGACCTACCTCGAAATTAGGGAATCTGAAGTTAAGAACTGATTCCAAAATGAGAATTGAAAGTTAAGGATCAATCTTAAGAGAGAGTCAAAAGTTAAGGACCGACCTCGAAAGAAGTGAATCAGAAGTTAGGGACTAATTATAAAATGATAATTAAAAGTTAAGGATCCATCTCATAAGAGAGTCAGAAGTTAAGGACCGACCTCAAAAGAAGTGAATCAGAAGTTAGGGACTGATTCTAAAATGAGAATTAAAAGTTAAGGATCAATCTCAAAAGAGAGTCAGAGCTTAAGGACAAACCTGAAAAAAAGTGAATCAAAAGTTAGGGACTAATTCTAAAAAGAGAATTAAAATTTACAAAGAGTGTGGAGTTGAACCCATAAATATGTTTCCTGTGAAAAAGGCTGACATTGTTGAGGAAAATTTGTGAATTTTTTGTTGGGTCTTGTGCAGAACATGAAATTCTGCGGGGATGCTAAGAGAATTAGAGCAGACAAAGATAGTTGTGCTACGCGAGCAAAGAGTAAGAGACCTTGAATCTAGAGAATCCATTCAACAAATTTATTTTCTTTTCTTATTTTTTTTTTTATCATGTTTAGTTTTCAAAAATTTGGTTTCAAAATTCAATTTTAGTTGGTTGATTTTCAAAAGAGAGTTGTTTTGTTGTTTGTTTTTTTGTTATTATTTTTATTTAAATTTTATTATTGTTAAAAATTTTTTGTTGTTTTGTTCTTTGTTCATTGTAATTTTGAACCAACGTATGGTCTGTGGCTCTTATCCATCAGACAAAAAGGAAATTTATAAAAAGACAAATTTCTGAAAGAAACTTCATTAATTTGTTCCAATAAATGTTACAGATTGAGTGTAGGCCAACGCCTAAAAAAGTACAGTTATGTTGACTGCATCAAAGTACATCCAAAAAAATATCCCATGCCAAGTAAAAATCATAGGCTGAGCATGTCTGATAGATATCATGTCTGTTGTAATGTAGTGTAGTAAAATGGAAATGAACCCTTTAAATGTCTATCTCTGGTGTGACAAGCTCCTAATTAAGTAGACCTTCTGAGCCACGCTTCAGGAAAAGAGTTCCATTTGCATGTACTTAGAGGTACAACCTCTCATAGCTCGTATGGTAGCATTTCCTCCAATTTTGGATATGGTTCAAATTTGTATTGAATTTTACTATTGTCCATTTGTCAAAAGGTCATGGACAACCTACGGTGTCACACCCCTGGAATACAGTGTTTGGCGACGTCCGACCCATTTCCTTTAAGAACTAGCACTAAACCAACAGGCAGCAGAATTTCCACAGCTCTTCTGAATTTGCTGCGACCAATGATATCAATTTATTTTCTAAATAGGATGTTGCTTTTGCTCATGAATGAGACAGTGTAGAAAGGGCTCACAAAGTCATGATGATCAATGTGCGGAGGTATGCAATCACCCTCATTGTAGATGTTGCTAATACAACTATTAGAAATGCACTGGCAGTATACTCCATCTGACCATTCTCTTAATCATCCACTTTATCATTGGAGGTAGAGGATCCACCTGATCAAGTCTGAGAATCCCAGGAGGATTTCCTTGTCTATCATTAGTAAAGTTGTAGCAGCAGCCACACTGGATAGTGATCCTCCCTTTTCCTCGTATCCACTTTCTTGGCTCGAAATAGGTTCTTTCCATTAGCAGACCTGCTCGACCTCTATCTCTCAGGTCAAACATGCAGTCGAGAATACTTCTTTTGTCGCCATCAGAGAAGACTCTGGTATATAGTTCCAAGCCTTCTAGTATATTAATGAACCTTCTTTGAACTTCTTCATAGAATTCAAATTTCTTTTTGTTCACTTTACTCATTTTATAGTACTCTACCATACTGAGAATCGCAACTATCAAAGATATTCCCTCATTTCAACATCGGCGGGAAACCAAGCTGGTGCTGATTCTAGTGCTAACGGAATGTTTGACTCGACATCCAAAGGGACATATGGTTCTGGACTCCATGAAACATATTGATATGTTCCTAACATGACATATGACTCCCCCATCGGGCAATCGGTGGTCTGAGACCCATCATAGGTAGATGTGTACTCCTCTAAGGTGTTGTAGTGTTGTAGGTGTAGGACATTATAATCAGAACATTCCATGAATGCCCCTATAGCTGACACTCATGCAGGTATTTCAACATTACAGGTCGGGCAACCCGTGCAAAGAACATCTGAAGGTGGTGATATTTCCAACTATGTAACAAACCTGGACTCTTCATCTGTAGCAGGCAAGATGGAAGAGGTTTCTCTCATGCATGGATCATAAATGTTCCCTTCAAGAATAAGGGTAAGTAAATTCTCTGCCTCTTTTTGGCATCTTTTTTCTTCTTATAAGAAAGCCCTCTGCTTTCGGTGGCTAGCATTTCTGTGCTGAGTTCTTCAAAGCGGAGTGTTCGTTAGTCTTTCATTATCGACAGTGACTAGGCCCCTAGCTGGCGTAGCTATCATGGATGGTAAGCCGATGGGCCCCTCCATCGGGTCTCGTTGTCTCATCACATTCTTTCCTTTCAGTGATGAATTGTCTTTGGTGGTCAACCTTAGCAGTGAGGGCAACCCTTCCTTTTCCTGTTTGCTAATGACATCCATTAGAGGCCCCTCATAATCCATGTTGGCTTGATTAAATTCCATGTCAAAGTCTATGGTACCACCCTACGGCACCATTTTCTTGTTCAGTGCAAGGTTTCAGCCATCTTTAAAGGTGAAAATCAGCCTCTAGCCTGACATTTCTCTGCAAACGATAAGAAAAATGTCAGTGAGCTGAAACTTAGCGTGAAAAAGAACAAAAGAAAGTATTTATTAAAGGAAATTTTAGTTTATTTTGGTGAAGAATTTATTTATTTTTTTATGCATTTTTTCTAATTTAGTAGGCTATAAAGTTTTTTTTTTTTAAAAAGGAGAAAATTAAAGTGTGTAATTTTGAAAAATTTTCATTATGTTGAGGTTAATCTTATTACAAAAATTTTGGGTCCGGTCATAGAAATTTGTCCACGTAGATAACCCCAAAAAAATCCAAATTTCAAAATTTTAAAGTAAGCGATGACAAGCAATGTCAGGTTGTGTAGTATGTCTTCAGGTATCATTTGCTGATTGGTAGCATGGGTCTTTCACCCCAAAAATCTACTAATTGGTAGGCTCCTCCTGCATAGAAATTTTCAATGACAAATGCTCCCTCCTAAGTTGGCTCGAATTTTCCACCTATTTTGCAGCGTGTAAGAATAGGTCTTTTGAGCATGAGTACGAGGTCACCAACTTTGAATGTCCTTGGGCCAACCAATTTGTCATGGGCTTGTACCATCTTTGCCTCGTAAAGTTCCAAGTGTTGTTGTGTTTCAAGTCATTTTACCTCAAGACTCTCCAATTGTTCATGTCTCAGTTTTGCACTTTCATTTGTTGTGAGTTGGTTGGCAATAGCGACTCTGAGAGACAGCGTTTGAATTTCTAATGGTAGCATGACATCAGACCTGTACACGAGCATGTAGGGTGTACACTGAGTAGGAGTTTTGAACGTCGACCAGTAGGCCCACAAGGCTTCTAACAGTTTGTTGTGCCAATCCTTTTTATTTTTGTCCAATGTTTTCTTTAAAATATGTACCATTGCCTTGTTAAAGGCTTCAGCCATGCCATTTGCCCTAGGATAGTAAATTGTAGAGTATCTCTAATCTATCCCATTTCTTTTGACAAAATTGTAGATTTTTGTGCTTTTAAAAGATGTCCCATTGTCGCAAATTATTCTTCGTGGTACTCTAAAATAGTAGACAATTTGGCTTTTGAAGAATTGAAGGATGTGTTGTGTCGTAACCTCTCGTAACGGTACTGCCTCTGCCCATTTAGAGAAGTAATCCGTAGCGGCAAGTATAAATTTGTGTTCTTTGAAAGATGGAGGGTCTATCGGACCTATTATGTCCGTGGCCCAACACTTGAATGGTCACGAGGCGACAGTTAGGTGTAGCACATTAGGAGGATGGTCTAAGACCACCCCATGCACCTAACACTGGTAACATTTTATGGCTGTATTCATGTAGTCGGACATCATTGCCGACCAATAATATCTGAGTCTTTCGATCTTCATTTGCATCTTCGGCCCTGACTGGTGAGCGCCACACAATCCGGAATGTACTTCTTTGATAATATTCTATGCTTCAGCTTTGCTTAAACATTATAGCCACATCTGGTTGAATGATCTCCAGTAGAGGACATCGCCTACTAGAGCGTATGACATAGCCTTTCTAGTAATGTGATGTGCCTTAGACTTTTCTTCTGATAACTTTCCAGTATGCAAATATTCTATTAATGGCTTGTGCCAATCTTCATTGATATCTGTAACTGCATTTATCGCTTCTTCTTTTTCGAGCTTATGTAGAGTTTCAAGGTCGATTCAAGACAAAACTTGTCTTCCATATACTGTGATTTCAATGGAATGCTCTGGGGGACATGCAAATTCTTTTGCGAGTTTTGTCTGAGCGCCAACATGGGCATTATCTTTCCTAGGAATCCGGTAGAAAGTCACATTAGGGATATGCTCTAGTAGCTTCATCGTGTACTGATGGTATTCTGCTAGCAGTGGTTTCAAAATTTTGTATTGTTCGGCGACTTGCTGGATGACGAGCTGAGAGTCGCCATAGATGGCAATGTTCGTTATATCCATTGAGATTGCCAATTCTAATTAGATGATTAAAGCTTCATATTCTACTTTGTTATTGGCACATGGCTCTGTCAGGTGGTATGAGAACCTCAACATACCATTATCTAGTGTGATAAAGATCAAACTGATCCTTTCTTTGCCTGGTATAATTGTGTCTGATCCTTTGTCTATTTTTGGCTGACGAAGCACCATCAAAGTACATTTCCCAGCGTTGCATGCTAGAGAATTCCATTTGTAATATTTGCTCATTTGGTAACTCATCGGTGAGAGAGGACCCATCTGACAGTGGGTGTGCGGCGAGAAAGTTTACAAGAATTTATCCCTTGATAGCACGAAGGGGAACGAAAGTTATATCAAATTGCAATAAGATCATCGACCATCTTGCTAGACATTTGGAGAGTGTTGGTCGGGTCATCAAATATTGCAACAGCTTAACTTTTGAAGTTAGGGTAATCTTATGAGAAAGCATGTAATGTCTAAGTTTTTGGGCGACAAAAATTAATGCTAGACAATACTTCTCGATAGGTGGATACCTTATCTTCGTCAGTATTTGACGGCGACTCAAATAATAGAGTTCATCTTCTTTACCCTCATCATGGACTTAGGCTAAGAGGGCTCCAAGAGTGTTGTCTAAGGCCGCGGTATAAAGTATCAATGGTTTCCCTGAAATAGGGGCTGCCAAAACTGAAAGTGTTATTAAATATTGCTTAACGTCCTCGAAGGCCTGCTGGAATTTCTCTGTCCAAACAAATTTGACATCCTTTCTAATTAATGTCGAGAAGGGCTGACACCTATTTGAGAGATTAGAAATAAAGTGTCTCAAATATACCAACTTCCTCTGGAAGGAACTTAGTTGTTTCAAGGTTTTAGGAGGAGGCATTTCCAAGATAGCTTTAACCTTATCCGGGTCGATCTTGATTCGCCAATGACAGACAATGAATCCTAGAAATTTCTTGGAGGTAACGCTAAAGACGCACTTTAAGGGATTCATTTTAAGGTCATATAGTCATAACTGTTCGAACCCGATCCTCAAATCATACAAATGGTTTATTTTTCATTTACTTTTGATGACCAAATCATGCACGTAGCATTCCACTTGGTTGTGAATGAGGTCATAAAAAATCTTTGTCATTGCACATTGGTATGTTGCTCCAGCATTCTTTAGGTCGAACGACATCACTGTGTAACAAAAATTTTCAATCAGTGTCTTGAAGGTTGTAAGTGTTGCATCCTAGGGAGCCATCTTGATTTGGTTGTATCTTGACAATCCATCCATGAAGGAGAAATTTTTGTGTGTTGAGGTGATATCCACCATCATTTCTGGTATTGGTTGTGGAAACTTGTCTTTTGGGCATGCCTTGTTCAAATCCCTGAAGTCTACACAAATACAGATTTGTCCATTTTTCTTCTTAATAGGGATAATATTAGCTAACCATGTGGGGTACTGATCTTCTTTTACAAAGTTAGTGTCTATTAATTCTTCTCCTCGGTAATTACTTGTTGCTCTATTTCAAGGCGCATTCTCCTGAGAGCTTTTTTTACTGAAGTTATATTCTTGTCCAACCCGAGTTTATGAACTGCAACCTCTGCTGACAGTCATGACATTTCGTCATAGCTCCATGTGAAGAAATCTTTGAATTTGTTAATAGTTTAATCATCTCTATAGATTCTTCATCGTTGAGTAGAAAACTTATAAATGTAGGCCGAGGCTGTGCTTCTGTTCCGAGGTTGATTTCCTTCAATTCATCAATAGTTGACTTGATTTCTTCTTCAAATTCTGGCAGAGCATCTTCTAGAAGTTGATCAGTAGAGTCATCCTCTATGTTGAGGCAATCCTCTTCTGATTCACTAGTAACAACCATGCAAAATACTAAATTATTGACTGATTCAACCGTACCAAATTTGAGACCTCTTTTGAGTTTAGAGTTTGACTTTTAACATTCCATAATTTTTTAAAATTTTGAAATTTATCTTTTGGCATTTAATTTGGCAAGTGTCCCTATTAAATTAACTTTTGTACACAAGGAGAAAAGTAACCAAAAGACAATTTCATTAACTCATTAAGATCATCATCCAAGTTTACATGATTTTCAAGATCAGTAGAGGTAGAAACCCGGTAAAACTTGATCGGCTTTGAACCAGCGCTATGGACTTCCTTGACCTTTAAACTCTCAACATTTTGAGGGAGGATCGGAGTAAGGGTCATAACATTCACATAGTGGTTTTTCCGATCGTATATTGTTTCATATTTGCTCTTCTCTGTATCTTCTAAGGATATCTCGTATTAAGGTTTCTTCTATTTTGTCATCATTATTTCATCTTCAAAACTGTCTTCATCATCAATGTTGATGGTTGGCCTAGTCTGTTCAATGATTAAGTTGGTTCTTCCTGTTCGCGTCTCTGGCCTCGACCTCGGGTGCGCAAACTAAAAGAACCTCCACCAACTTGCTGTAAAAGAGTGGTGGAACATCGCTGAAGCAAAGTTGAATGGCCTCTTCTTTGTGATTTTCCTGAATATTCATTTTTGTTTGTGAAAATTTGGCGAGAGAAGACAGTTTTCTTCAGAGGCATGTTGTAGGCAACATCTTCATGAATACCGACTTCATGAATTGAAAATGGTTGTAGATCTCTTTTGATGCAATGCTCTTGTCCTTATTTGTAGTATTTAATGTATTGGTGTAGAGACGATGGAGCCATGTTGTGTTTGTGAATCCACCGTCGACCAAGTAAAACATTGACAGAGGTCTCGGTGTTGATGATTTGAAATTTAGCGGTTATTGCTAGTTCTCCAACCTTCATAAGCAATATAATTGATCCAAGGGCTCTCTCTCCCTTTTAGTTGATACTCTTAACATCATTTTATCGGTCGTAAGTTCTTGGGCTTCATGTCCAAATAGGCCAATGTCTGTAGACTCATCAAGTTGAGTGATGCTTCAGGATCTACTAAAACTATGCACAACACAAATCTACCAATGTTAACGAAGATGTAGAGTGGATGATTGTGGTCGGCAGTACCGAACAACAAATCTTCATCTGTAAAGGTTACCGCAAGTTGTTCCTTCAATGAATAAACTTCATTTGAGGATGTGCTTGCCAACTGAGCTAAGCAAATCTCTAGATCTAACAAGGCTGTAACCAGAGACTCTCTCATCTCCTTTGACAGGATCAGAGCATCGTAGATGATTAATCGGGCCGGTAACTTCCTAAGATGAGTTAGCATGTTGTAATCCACTTTGTATGATCCTCCAATTTTCTCTTGGTTTTGTGGTTCTTCCACTGGCGCAGGTGGAGGTAGCTCTTCTCGAGTGACTATTTGTTTTCTTTTATCTGTCAGAGCTGTTCTCAGGGATAATACTCTCCAGCTCCTTAAGTTCACTTCTGTAATTTTTTCTTCATTAGATATCATTGTTGAATCTTTCGGTGTTTCTTCTTTGTCGGAAAGATCTAATTTGATGGCAAGCGGTGCACTGTGGAGTTCAAAGATTGGTTCCTCACTCCCAACGCTATCGTAAGCGATATTGTCGATGTCTTATTCGATCTTGTTAGAGAGTTCATCGAACTCAAGTTTAATTTAAGGATCGTTTTGAGAATCAAGATCGAGGCTAGATTGGTCAAAATCAATTACGTTATCACCATAAACAGTTAAAAAGTAGCCAAAATCACAATCATTATAGTCATAAGACCCCAGAGGGGTAAGAAGATATTCATACAAAGTCAGGGGTTTGAGAATTTTCTTCCCCGAATCTGAAACAACTAATCTAGTAGAGGCAGCCCCTATCCTACCCCC